>MU827378.1:127567-147884 GCA_029204205.1 Desmophyllum pertusum
TATTACGGCAAGTTTTCTTTGGCCCGTAAGGTGTCTGTATTAATAGGGTTCCACTGGATGTATGTATTTTCACTTTCGTCCCTCAAAATCTGAGAGACTCTGCTCCATGTCACAATTGGGGACTGTGTATGGAGCTCATACTGGAAAGTAATTTGTTTGTCCATTTTTATAATAAAAAATAAAATTAACTTACAACAAGTGTATCCACATTGGCAAAAAATGAATCCAGGTTCATGTGCGAAATAGGCTTCTTTAAATTCTGTGATGTGAATGTGGTGAGTCGATCAATAATTCCACTGAACTGGCTGTTTGTCATGCCACTTAAACTCTCCTGCAAAAACAAACCCATTATTCAACATCAAATTGTGTACATATAATGTACATTGTATGTGCAGTAATCAATCTCAGACTATAGTCTGATCTAGTCTGGCTGATTCATTTTGGGTGCTGGAATGTCCGACATGATGACAGACACAGCTGTACATCATCACAAACTGACTCGGACGAGTCCAAGATTTTTGTTTCACATGTTGCAACAACAACAACAACAACAATAAGCTTTATTTGCATGACCATAAATCATTACAGTATTGGCAAAAGCGTAAAATAATATAGATAGAAAACGAACTGAAATTAAAATAGAAATAGAGAGAAAAAAGAAAAAAAAATACAATGGAAAAGAGAATTACACGTAAATCTTAACTATCAAACTAGGCTGATATCAATTTGTTTCGCAGATCAATACAAAAGGAAAAGCACATGATCAGGGACGGTGGAGAACAATATTTTAAGTGTGGGGGTCGATATCTGTAGGGGGAGGAGATGCTGAGGAGATGGTCAAAATACAGTCCGTTCTTAAACATGGAAACTGTTTTATCAGTGATTTTTTTTCTTCGAAAAGTGTGGGGGGCAGGGGTAGGGAGGTAAAGCCCTCCCCCCCCCCCCCCCCCCCCGGCTCAGTCTGGATCGTATCATCTAATGTACAGTACATGTAAGGTGGTTTCAATATAAGGACCTAGTATGAAAGTGTATGATCGGCACACAGTTGGAATGGAAAATCCTGGCTATTTATAAGAGACGTGGCCGTTATATTGGGGTGTTAAATAAATTTGTGTACAATTTTGTAAGTCTACATGTAAGTACAGTAACCTGTAAAGATGACAGCAGGTCTTGGGGAACTTGTTTGAGCTCTGCAACAGTAGCTTTTGCAAAACTCCTTTGCATCTGATAACTTTGCCTGGAGATCTGCAGCGAGTTTGTCAAAGCTATCCTTTATCCTGATTTGGGGAAAAAAGCCTAATTATAAGATGCCAAAGTACATGATTGTATATTTTACACAAGGAAATATTTTGTGGAATTTTATTGTTAAACAGTTGCTGACATTAAGCAAGAGGTGCTAAATATACACTGTACATAAATATACACATGTACACTATATGGACATACATGTACAGTGTACAGGGCTAAAAATTAACGGTCGCCAGGGGCGATTTAAAACTGACCAGGGCGACTAAAAGTTGAGGTTTGATCGCCCGAAGGGCGACTACGATATAAGCTTAGAAAAGTTGCGAAGTAAAAGTACGAAGTTAAAATAAAAATAAAATATGTACCGGTAGTTAAATTGGACTACCTTTCCTTTCTTTTCCTCAACTCTTTGTTCATTGACTTTAGTGGATTTTTAGTTCTTAACGAGCGATTTAACAGTTTCACGAGTATTTAGATCGATCCGCAAATATATCTGGATGCCATTTTGATTTGTTATTGCCACGTGACTCCAGTCTTACCCAGAGTCTATGCGGCACGTTTCAAGTCTCGCATGTTTATCGTCAAACATACTTCTCGCCAGGTTTTGGCATAGAAATTCTGATGTAAAACCCACAGAATGTGGAGATTTCTCCAAGGATGTGAGCCGCTGCCGTCCAAAAAAACCTAAAACCAAGGAAGATGCCGTAGAAAGTAGCAAAAACTACGAAAAGACGAAAAGGAAACAGGCATTTCAGAAAAGCTGGACTCAGGGGAGGCCGTGGTTTGTTGTCCAAGATAATGCGTTTTGCTCCCTTTGTAAAGAGGCGGTAGTATTAAACCGTTTATTCAAGTAAATATGTTTTTTTTTTAATCAACTTGAGGAAAATAAGGGCCACTTTAATTTGGCCTGGGCCACTAAGAATTCAAGGAAACTGGCCCGACTGGCCACCAAGCACTGGAGTTTCATTTTTAGCCCTGAGTGTACATCAAAATATTGTGTACATGCATTAATCATTTTGAAAAGTAGAACTTGCTTAGCTCATTTCAACCAAAGTTCATGACACAGAAATTAGAGTGAAGTCATATTACAGTGCGACTACTCAAAGTGGGCCAGTGTGAAGAAAAGTAACCAATCAAAACATTAATATATTGAGAACAAAAGGATGGCGACCTTTTTCGTAAACTGACCAATCACGTTGAAGCATACAGACAATAGTTCTACAACAAAATTATACACCAACAAAGTGCGGACCACGTGGGAAACCTAGAAAGTTTTCTTCAAACTGGCCCGCTTCGAGTTGTCGCACTGTAGATGAGGTCAGACATGATACATGTTAATATATTACTACAGTCTGTATAAGAAATGACATTGTGTGAAGTAAAGACAAAAACTATGTATTCTAAACACTATGTGCATTTAATTATAAAATGTACCAGTTAATTAATGTTCCAGCAAACTACTGGTACATAATATCAGGGCCATAGCTACATGTAGAATGTTTTGAATGGGGGGGGGGGGGGGGGGGGCAATGAAGCAAGTGCCGAAGGCGCGAGCTGCTAGGGGGTCTAGGGGCATGCCCCCAGGAAATTTTGAAATCTAGAGGCTATGGCCCTGAATATTAATTTTATTAACATTGAGAGACTACAGTGGAAATATTTAAAATTTCAAACATTTTCCATACAATAATACTTACGATTGAGTAAGCTGTTTGCCAAAACAGTTTTACATATCTGATTAAAAAAGGAATGAATAAAAGTTTAGTTCAAAAAAAGTTACAGTTCAGTTACAGTTACACATGCAATGACCAGCAGCTACAATTGTACAAAACAATAGTTGTACATACATGTATATGTAACATACTGTAAAAGCTGACTATTAAGCCCCCGGGGGGCTTATTTAATTTCAAGGCCTCAAGAAGGGGGGCTTAATAGAGAGGGGGCTTAATATCGGGTATGTGCCGCTGTGAAGGGTATGGTTTCCAAGCAGTTTAGTCTGGAATAGGGTATAGAAATCAGAGAGTTTTGGTCCAGAACAGGGTGCATTCACCAGGAAACTGATCAATGGTACATATATCAATATGAAGAATTATAGTCTCAAATTAATAGGAATTGACACTCTTAATTGCGGAGTCTTACATAAATGGAAATACAAATCATCACAGCGACTTTAATAGCAACTTTCATAATATAATTACATGTAATACTAAGAAAATAGTGAAATAGTGAGTCTGGGATATGATATATATAGGGTAGGGATTTTGGGTGACTCAGAGTCTAGAATACTTATAGGGTTGCAAAATGCAACTGAACAGGGTCTGGTATAGCGTAAGGGTTTAGAGTCCCAGCAGCACACCGCCACCCAAAAATTCACAAAGTACCCCCCCCCCCCCCCCCCCGGGTCGCATGGCATTGAGTTGGGGAGTATGAGCTGTCAATGGCGCAGTGCAGCAGGTATGGCTGGTTTCATGTATTGGTGAATTGTTGGTCAGCAAGCTGTGCAGAGTGCTATCAGAGAAGCTTGATTAATATTATTTATACTTACTGATTTTATTATTGACTTTACACGTTGCCACCTGGGCAAAGTATTTGTGAGTACACTTCCACCTTGTTGTTGTCCAAAACGGCTGACTGCCAACTCCGCAGAGAAAATGACATTCTGATGGGATATTCAACTGAGTACAACAGTTGGTGTTATCTAAATTGACAAAGTGGATTTGAATTAATGAACCAGTAATATCCAATGTTAGTAATGATGACAGTCATAACACAAATAGACTGCTTGCAGTCCGTCTTTTGAGAAACAGACTGAAGCAGTCTATAAAAAAAAGTATCATAGTCAGACTTGCATGTCTACATGTAGTGACTGGGACCTCTGTACAAAGGATTTTTTGGGGTTGGAAATTCACGATTTTGGGATTTTTTTGGGTAAGAAAATGTTGGCAAGTATTTTTTGGGGTAGTGTGATTTTAGTAGGGATTTTTGGGGTAAAAAGTTCACAGTACAAAAATTCCGCATGGGATTTTTTGGGGGTTTAATTTTGGTTCAGGGGATTTTTTGGGTTTCGCTTCAAGCCCTAGGGATTTTTTTAGGTTTTAATTTATGTTCCCATTCGCACCTCCCCTTCACTTTAAATCAGGAGTACCCCCCTGGGATCCCATGGCCACGGATCACTAATGGTTTCTACCCCTGGCTAGGTGGTAGTACCAGTTTTAGGGGAGGAGCCTGGGAAACGTACCCTCCCCTACCCTCCCTTATTCTTGAAGAGCAAGTACATCTAAAAGGCCCAGCCACCCATACCCGTGAATATTCAAGCAAGAAATGGCACATCTTGCACTCCCCCACAACTACTTTTTTTAGTGTGGATCCCCCACCCTCCCAAGCTCCTGCTTTGTACACCTGAATACCCCTCCTCTAACATACTCTCCCTGTGTTCACATCCGCTCCGCTAATGCCCTATACATGTAAAACAAATTAACACATGCAGTGATCACTCACCTCCAACAGCTGTGGGGCTTAATAGCACTGAAACCACAACATAACATATTAAACATTGTAGAGTTCATAGTGTAGGTGGAAATCTGGGTTTCTACAATGGATTGTCTAGAGTGTAAGACTAAGCCGCGCTTTCAATTAAGCTTCTGAAATTAAAAGCTTGATCGATCGCGATTTCTTTATAAGCTTAAACTTGCTTAGCATTACAGGACTTAATTATTATGAAAACCGCCAGTAGGTACATAATTGTAGCTTCATGCAACTATATAGCATCCTTGCATTGAAAAGTAAGCTTATTAAAACCAAGCAACAAAAATCTTACCAACAAGAACGACGCTTAAAACAAGCGTCACCAGGCGAAGGAAGTCCATCTTTGCTGGAAATCTGCAAATTAAAGTCAAGACAGACGAGAAACGCCTCTCGACCAGTCCACAAAAAGAGTTGCACAACAGTGAGCTACAGGTACAGAACGCTCTTGGCCGTGTGTGTTGTCATCGAAGGTCGTCTACTCTAATAATAGCAAACCCACTGTCTAACCATATATGGAAAAAAATTCACAAAGAACAGCTGTGTCACGCGCTAGTGGGCGAGAAATAAAAAAAGCGAGAACTTACCTAATCATCTGCATAATCGCAGTGGAATAACAACAAAGCTAGGTTTGATTGGGCTGATTTTTATGAACGGCTAATCGAATAAACAAAGCCCAATATTAAATCCCGAGAGATTCAAATAACAAAGACGCGGGAGCTCGCCCGCCATCTTGGATTTCAAAGGCGAGGTCACTCAGCGGTCTAGTTTCCAGGGTCCGGTCTTTCAAGCGTCACTCGAGCTCGAAAAGTCACCTGCTTCTTTGAAACCGTTTTGAGGTTTTTTATCAGTATCATTTGAAATCAGTCAGTTTCACCTCTTATTGATTGATTGTATTAAAACTGATTGTCTTTGCTTTCTATCCGGGATTGTTCGGAGGTTTTCTGTTTATATTGTATTTTCATCCTTCAGTTTGACTTTGAGTACTGTCAACTGTCTCTAGGCGGACACCACTGTATTGAAGGCGGACACCTCCCTAAGGTGAACATGGATGGCTGGTCCCGCCCGAATTTAACTTGTTTGTCTGTAACTGTAAGCTCTCTTTAAGGCAGACACCTCTCTAAAGCGGACAGCGGATACTTTTTTAGCACAATTCTGGTGAAGAATACCTCTCAAGGCGGACACTCGGAAGTGCATTTTTTTTGCACAATCAATAAATTATAGAACGGATATTAATTCAAATGGACCCTGTACTGGTGGACTTAACGTTCACTTTGCATGAATCAAACTTTAAAATAGTTTTGCTGATTAGTCAAGCTACCGGTTATAAACTCTTTATAAGGCGGACCGCTCTGACTTCTAAGGCGGACAGCTAGAGCTGGTCCCGAGGGTGTCCGCCTTAGAGAGAGTTCACTGTAATCTCAAACTCTACAAAATATCAGCTGTGAAAAGGTTGTGGCTGTACAAGAGAAATTCAAACCTCGACGTGCCCGCAGTTGATGCGTCCCCAAATAAGGTCAAATAATATTAATTCCGAATAATTGGACAGATTTTCTCTGAAAGCTTCTGAATTAGCAAGCTGACTTCATACACTTAGAAAACCTCTTGGTCCAATATCCATTTTAAAATCACTGTTTAAAAATAGGACAACGAATCTCATAACAAACCCTCGAGTAAACTTGAAAATACTGAATTGACGTGGGCCTGCCTGTTGTTTTGCACATTACATCCACGATCACCTGATGCAAGATATATTTGATACGCAGTAAAAAACTGAAAACTCGCGAAAACTGATGTGACGACATTTGAAACCGTCAAAACTGTTTTTCAGTTTCATGATCTCAGTGTTAATCATTAACTCTATATTTAGACGTCACATGAGTTGATGACCGAAAGAAGTGTCGTGTGGCCGCCAAAGATGACATAGCATAGCGTACGGCAATTGCCACATCGAAGCGGTTGTTTCTTGATGCCCCCCTCCCCCCTCACCTCCTCTCCGTACGAGTCTTTGACTTTGAAAAATATTTTCGGTAGCCCCTCCCCCCCCCCCCCCCCCCCCCTAATTGTTACCTGAAAAAATGGCTGTCCCCTCCTCCGTAGGCCTTCTACCATAAATTATCATGAATTATGAACGCTCCCTTATGCAGGGGCACCCAACGAATCTGTTCCTCGCTTTATCTGTTCCCAGCGGAATTCTTGCTGGCTGGCAAAATATTTCGGTCTATTTTTTCTCCTGGAAATTTTCACTGAATAATTACTATTTTTGCGCTGGCTGACTTGAGTAGATCGGAAAGAGACTGGATCGAGAAAAAACCCCGGACATAAACAAAACAATAAACAGCAGAATCATATTAACACAAGCTTCGAATGGTTTTCCATCGATGTTTAATTAATTCCAAGCCCTTTTGGTTACCTATTATTATTTTAAATTGCTGGTTGGGAAGCAGACATTGTTATCCAGCTGGCTGGGAATTTCCCTATATGTGTCATGCTGGGAAAGAGGAACAGATATATTTTTCCCAGCAACGCAGAAGAACACCTGGAAATGCTTTTATATCATTTATTTTCATTTATCTGGGTAAAATAATGCATTTTACCAAAAATGTTCGTTGGGTGCCCTGCTTATGGTGCTCCACTTCCTCCTAATCAATGTTGGTTTCGTTCTGATGTAATATCAAAATGCTTAGAATGTTTATGCCGTCGCTTTTTCAGAGGAGTGTCTCAACCATTTTGCATCAGTGATAAAGAAACAAGTTCAGCCGTCCTGATCTCCCACACCCCCACAAACCCTCATTGTGAATCAATGCCTTTACAACATCCTGTCGTGATGGGAAAAACCCCTAAAATAGGTTCCAGTCAAAGTGCGCAAAGTTAAAGTTGTTTGTCACACGCTTTAAATCTGTCCCATTCATGACTCAGTGAATCAGTCCAAAACATTATACAAAACCCGGCAAACGGGACCACGGAGACTTCTGTGCGCCTCTGAACTGTGTGTGCAACAATCTGACAACTACGAACAACTGGGTCACAACTCTCGGTCTTGCCTGAGTTAAAGCACGGCTTCCGAGGGGAAAATAGAATGCAAGATGGCGTATGGACTTTTGTTCACGGCGGTATTGAGTCTGATGGGAGTATACTCAGTCTGCGTAAGTATTTTCAATTAGTTTTGATATTTATAAGTTTATTTGATAATATACTGATCATGTTTGCGATACTTTATCAAATAACTGTTCACTGGAAGAACTACATGTAGTGCGTGCAATATCTTGGAATTCAACATTGCGTCGTGCGTCTGATGATAGAGCGCACATTCTGCGATGCGTCAGCTAGCTCAAATCACGTTAAACAATCGACTAAAAACGACTTTATTAGTAGTAACGCTGTAATAAAATCACAGCCAACGATTTGCACGCTTGATGGAAGTATATTATAAACATCCCATCTTATTTTCCAGCATGGAAGTGTCAAAATTGACTTTAAAATTTCGCACGAGAGCGGTATACGCGTGCAATTTGGAAATTATGACTCACGCGATCCTGAAATCGACATGAAATGTTTGTTTCAACTCCGTGCAAGTGAAACTAAAGATCTGGCTAAGGATTACAGCCGAAATGCATACTGACTGCGCGGGATAAATGGTTCGGCTATGAATATATCAAAGCTGAATTGTTGTGGATTTTATCCAATATCGAGTCAAGGATTAGTTTGTTGTTAGGAAACGTCTAAGATAGTATCGGCTTTTGTCCGTTTATAAACTATTAACAAGAGGCTTTCTTGCGACATAATATCTCAATCCAGTGGTCCTTTAAATCATCATAATCATGGAATCGAAAACGAAACCATAAAAACAGTGGGCCATTGTTGTGAGGATACAGCACTATAATCAGTGAACCGTAACAACTTCCTGTATTGCGTTCCTATCGGATTATTGAATTTGTAATGAACATATGCAGTACTGTTATCACCGTGTTGATGACTAAAAACATACAGTTAAACACATTAATTTGTTTTCACTCGCAGTTCAACTTTAATAAACACATTTAAAATGCAAAAGACTGTCAAAGATCTCGTCTCCACCTGATGCAAATTTTCGATTACCGTCTATGCATCATGATATTGCGTCAAATCCAATAATTTATATTTACTCCAGATTTTTGTACAGCAAGTAGTACGGAAATTTGATTAATTAAACCGCCTTTCTCTGCCGAAGAATTGACAACAGATGTTTTAGTGTAGATGTAATTATTGTTCCTGAAAAGCCTCAATGGGGAGGTTCAATAAAGGATGCAGTGAACGAACCGCTGTGTAGTCATGGTAATTTATGACAGTACATTTCGTCAGAGGCACGTCACGTTGACGAAGTTTCTTACACGTGATTTGGCCAGACATGTACTTTTGAAAGTTGTTTATCCAACATTCCAAACTTTGATGAACTCATTATAAGTTCTCGGTTTGACAGTCGTATGAAAAATGAATCAGACGATTCAATTTTGTGGTTTCCGGTGGAAAAAAAATGCGCTTGAAATAGAAATTGAAATTTGCGATGCATGTTCTCATGTTGCATAGCACGTATCCATGTTACGCACCACTGATTACAACTCTAATCACCAGGGTCTTCGCTTCAGTCACTGCACAGCTCCTCGTCGCGGAAGAGCATTACGTAAGCTTTTTCCCAGGCCTTCACGGTCAATTCGTTTCGGTGACGTATCCGAGACGAACGGCTGGGGAAATCGCTCGGACCACGTGACCCGGCACTGATTGACCGCGGCGCAATATAAAGGCCTAGGAACTAGGCAAGGCTCTAGTGACAATTTGTAGGACTATTACCAGGAACATATGCTCCTGACTATATATACTATTACTTATGTTTTATCCGTGTAACAGAGATGTATTACCTAATTCCTTTGTAATTGTCTCTTCTTTCCCCATTTGCAGTCGCTGAGTGAGACAGACACATATCCTTCTCCTACGCCGTTCTCCATCTTTTCATGCAGAAAATTAAAATGCCCTCCTGGGTTTTCAACCGTTTGCGACGAAAGTGGAAAATCTCGCTGCGAACGATGCGTGGAAGGGACTTTCACCGAGAACCACTCGCGCCGAAAAGATTGCCGGCCTTGCACCCGCTGCCGTGACGACCAATTTGAATTGAAACCATGTACTCCAACTTCAAATGTCATCTGCAAAGAATGCAGCAAGTGTGATCCAGGCTTTGGTGTGTTGAAGCCTTGTGAAAGAACAAGAGACACTATTTGTGAGAAGTGCCGCCCTGTTGCTGAGGACGGAGTCATCAGTTACCCTAACATAGAATGCAACAGAGGCGGAAGTGGAGGTAATTACAAATAAACTGTTATAAGTAAAGTCAGAAGTTTAGTTTGCGCTCGCCCATGTACACCGCCGGAGCCTACCCGGTTTTCCGTCGCTTGAAGTGAATAGGAGTATTAATTCTCTCCCTCGGATGGGATGCTACTTCATCGTATGTTTAACCCCCCCCCCCCCCCCCCCCCCCCCCCCGCCCTCTTTACATTTCCTCAGGTTGCCTTAAGAGTTTCGAAGGTACTCATTTATATTACTGGGTGGAGAGAAGCTTTGTGAAAGTAACGTGTATTGCCCCGCGATGCAGTTTAGGATCGCGTATATGTACTCTTATAGAAGAGCCTAATCGTAATTTTGTACTACAATAACATTAATGTACATGTTGTTTGTTTCAAATAGATCCTGACTTGATCTTTGGGAAGAGCAACGAAAAAGAAAAACCCAAAGACTCTATGACAATAATAGAGGTGGAGAGACCATGGCCAGATGTGAAAAAAGAACCCAAGCATCAACAGAAACTCACGGTCGATGAAAAGCATGGAACAACGATCGTCTCAAGTTCGCGCGGGTTTCCATCAGTTAACCCAACACCTTCAAGCTCATTCTCAACAAATAGCGCAGCAACTCAGAGGACGACATTTTCATCAGATTCTGTGGGTTCGGTTTCGTTGTCTATAGTAGCTTCATCGAAATCTATTACGGTTGTCTTGGGGAAATCAATCGGCCCGTCTCTCACTCCAGCGATTCCTACCGAACGACAATCTCCGCCCAAAGTGCAGCGTACCAAGGCAACAGAAAAGCCGGAATTCCACATCAACACGGGAGAGCCGCCCAGCGATGGCATGCAAGGAGACGATCCTCATGTTGCAAGGCATACACGACGGAATATTCAACAAAACAGTTCAACTTCATTGAAACCGAGGGAAAAGTTAGCATCGTCTGTTTCACCAGGAACTGCAAACATGTTCGATTTGGTTCACCGCGGAATGACCGAAGAACATAGCACGGAGTTCCGCAAGCATTTTACCTCACAAAGTGGTAAGGATATGATTGTTTTGTACTTCTTTCTTTTTGTGCCAAGGATCTGCATCTAACGGCCCACACCTCATTTCATTCGAAAACCGCTATGATGAGTGAAAAACGTTCGGTCTAGACTGGAAAAATGGCCGCTCGCCGCGCGAAGCGCCGTTGCCCGGGCTAAACGAGGATGAGAGTTGTCTAGAGTTTGGCCTCACGGGAGTTTTCTTTAACTCTCTCGACTCGTCGACTATCATCAAACAAGTGAAAACTCACAACGACTCTCAAGAAAATTGAGTAGGTTCAAATTCGACAAGAACGCACGAGAGTCGATGATAGCCGCCGAGAACGCATGACAGTTATAGCCACAGTTTCAGGCCAAACGAGAGTGAGAGTTTCCGGAACAATCAGTCTCAGCAACTCTGATCTGTAGCTCATCCTCTTTTGGCCTGCAGGCTTTAGCTGTTTCCAAGACAGTGTCAGTTCTACACTGACCTAGTCCTCCTAGGTTAGCGTCCGCCGAAATGCCTAAAGGAAGTGTACTATTGATGCAAGCAGAAGAATAGAAACTTGCAGCTTCAGCGCTTTTAAGTATAAGCTATAGCTAATTAAACTGTCAGTTATGCCGGCTCCACTGAATAACTTTATTCGAACATAAATTCCCTTACAGGAACGGAGCATACAGTAAAACATGTGCAAATCATGTCATCTCCACCGAACAAAAACAGAAGCATTTCTTTAACTTCTCGTCACTGGCTATGGGCAGTTGTTGCAATGGCGACCACTGTTGCCGCAGTCTTGACCTTAATAGAAGTCACTCGACGGAGATATTTAAAGAGAACCAAGGGTGAGGTTTTTGATGCCTAGCTAGCATTAAGACACTAGTCTTGTTATAATGTCTTTAGGAGTGGCTCAGCCCTCAATCGGAGAACAGTTGTGTAGTAGTTCAGGTAGTTGTATTGCGGGAATGTCTCTCAGCACCTGTGCAGATAACACCCCGTTTATAAGCACACCCAAAACCCCTTAAAAAATTGTTTAAGCCCAGGGCTTATAACCGGGATTTTATGATATCCCTTCTTTTATACAGGATGCCTCTTTAATTGTCCCCGGCCTAAATGCAGACCACCTCGTTGTACTGGATCGTCAGACTGTTGTGATAGTACCTCTTTATCAAGTGATGCAGAGGTGTATACAGAACAGGTGAGTATTGTGACAGTACTATAGTCATGTTCAGGGGGGGCAGGCAGCGCCCTTTGATCTTGCCGCTTTTCCGCAATACATGATCGCACAAGTAAAGAAATCTGTCAATCATTCGAGAAACGTACCTCTACGGGAGTTTGCTGTGGAATTTTCATCCATGGTGTCCCATAATGACCAAAGTTCAGTTAAACAGCGACCGAATCGTTCCCATAGATGTTTGGACGTGGAATCGCCAAAATATTTCCGAACGAACACAAACGCACGTCATGTCAGCCATCGTCGGCCATGTTGATTTTAAACAAACCAGTACTTAGTCTCGCTCGACCAAATTTCTAAAATGTGCAATCATATATACTAGGTCCCAGGCCTCGCTGCTAGCCCCCCCTGGTCATGTTGCTTTATGACTCTTTAAGTAATATATCAAACACGAGAGACAGTGTTTCATCCGATTTCCAAACACCGAGAAGAGAGTTGAAAACACGACGTATAGCGGAGTATTCGAGGTGTTTGGAATTTGGATGAAACACTATCTCAAGTGTTTGACGTACCTTCCCAATCAAAACAAAAACTAAGGAGTATAAAGTGGAGAAATAAAATCGTAAAAATCTATGCTAATTAAGACCAGATATCCAAACCTCCGACACGGTTATGATTTCCTTCGTTTTAACTTGATGATTTATTAATGAGTTTGAGAAGTGAAAGATTGATCAACATTCCTATAAATTTCTCTTTACAATTACATCAATACATTTATTTATAATCATTGATCATGAGTCTCTATGCATGTTTATTTTTTTTAAACCAGAATGGAAATCAGCCCGTGAGCGTAATCACTGAAAATGATGATTCACTTCCTAACTCCAACAACACAACTCTACACACGTATCTCCCCTCTGAACGCACGACTGTGGTGGCAGATGTTCATCATAACACGGTGTTTGATTTGTTTAACATCAGGGAACAACTGGAAGGAACTACAAGGTATGATGCCAAACCTGTTTTACTGCCTTTGTCGTCTTACAAATTGCCCTCAAGATGAAGATCAACGAACCTTTTTCGTTTAACTAATTTATTCTTGTTTTTTCCTTATCGCGCCTAATCGCGCTCACTTTCTGTTGATGTACATTGTATCTGTAGATAATGATTTGCTCCGCCGTGTTCAGAAAGGGGTGCAAACATGCTCCGAAATAAAATGTGAAGGGGTGGATCCAGGTTTTTTGAAGGGAGGAGGTAGCTGTTAGCATCGCCCAAATATATTTTATTATGCTATTTTACCTGCCCAGTGTGCTTATATTAAACTCTCTCAGGATTTTGATGTGTTTATGTTTTTATATATTTTGGCGGATTTAGGAAGAATGGCTAGTCACCTAAAGACATGACATGACATGAAGAGTCGTGACATGAAATGACCTGACGTGACATGAATGAAATGAAATGGCATATGACGTGACCGGTGACGTGACGTGGCGTAGCGACATGACACGTAATACATTACTTTTCTCTCGTTATAGGCCCTACCCAGAGTATATCACACAGGTAGAGGCTACATTCAACAGCTCGGGCGGGAAGTTGTGTGCCCCAAACTCGAATGTCAGGATCATCGTTGACAGTGGAGCAGTCCCCGAGGGAATTAACCAGCCTTTCTTCTTCCGCGTCGTCTACGATGAAACATCACTGTTGCGGGATATCCCGGAAACACCCGATAGTTCTCTCATTTCCCCAGTGATCCAGTGTGGACCGGAGGACATTAACCTGCTAAAGCCGGTGGATGTTGTTGTTCCACACTGCCTGTACGTGGACGAAGTTAAGAAGGAATGGATAACTGTTTACAGATGTTCGCATTATTCAGACGAAGGTGATCGCAATATTATTTTTGTAATATTATTTTTCTATATATTTAGAAAACTGGGCCGGTACCTCAGAGTAGTTTTGTCCTCTCCCCAGATTTCACTCAAGAGAGGATGATATGAGAGAAGGATTTCCCATGCCCCATGATAAATCTATTAATAGTTTCGCGCCATGCTGTGAAAGTTATTTATATTTCCTTCTAATCGAGGCTCAGACATCACGTTACTCGAACTGTCCAATCAGGTAGCGCTGTTAAAATAGCTCAGCTATGGACTGAAAATTAAAAATAGAGCAAAAACATTAGAACTATATGGGAGAAATGCTTCTCTTAGATCATCTTCTCTTGAAATTTTATGTATATGGCGACTCCACGATCGAACTTGATTACCCGACGATTTCAGCGTAAAAATAGATCTAAAGAGACTGTTCACAGTCAAGTAACAAGTGGACTCTGCAATGAATGATGGGACTCACCACACCAATCGTTTTAATGCTTCCATAAGAAACCAATTAGACTGCAAAACAGTCCGTATTTAATTAGCGCAAGAGTCGGGCTGAACCTGGCCCGAAAAGGATCTGGAACGAGCGCGAAAATTACGAGAGGGATTGGAGAGAGACGCTGAAATCTCGAGAAAAAGAGAGACTGTTTTGCAGTCTAGAAACCAATCTGATTGTGCACTTTTAAAAGCTGACAGCATCACACACGCTCTCACCAGAGCTCTTCATGGGATTTTACTCCGACGTAGGACCAATGCTCCAAACGTCAGCTTACCAGATTCGCTACGGCGGTTAATTTACCTTTATCATCTTCGAGTTGATAATCAACATAGTGTTTCACTTGCCCGCCGACGCAGCACCACAGTTTCTTTAGAAACTAATCGCTTTGTAATATTAAATTAAAGGCCCGATCAATTGGGAGAAAGTTCCCTCGGCATCGGAGAAAAACTGCCAGTCCAAAGCATGGTTCACGGTGAAAAAGGACTCCATTCACATCAAAACCAAGGTGTTCTCATTCTGGAGCATCTTCGCCTGTGGTGGACCAAAGAAGAAGAGAGCGACTGTTTTCTCCAGCAGACCGAATCCAAAAAGCAGCGATCTGATTTACCTGCGATTCTACATCTACAGTGATAACGAGGACTCTAAGAAGGTGGGTAAATGTAGTGTGGGTGTAATAACAGAGAAGGATGCTTAATAGAGCTTTAAAGGAGCTACGTCACGGTTGGCGCATCTTGAAAAAATTGGCCATTTTTTTTAAAGTTCGCCATTCGCAATCCGTCTTAATCTTCTCCATCTTCAATCATCCTTGTTCCTGTTTGGTTTCGTATCACCTCTTTGGTGTTTTTCTACCTTAGTAAACTATTATTTCGAGGCTTTCTTCAGTTTGAAGGTGATTTTCACTTCGAAAAAATGACTTAAAATATCGTGACATAGCTCCTTTACGGCGTACACCAAGAGAGGATTATCTAAGAGAGCAATTCTCCATCTCCATGATAATTTTTAGAGATCTACTAATAGTTTCGTGTCATGCTATGAAAGTTAATTTTTATTTCCTTCTGTTCCGGCGAAGCTCCGACATCACGTTACTCGAACTGACCAATCAGGTAGTGCTTTTAAAATATATAGCGCAGCTATATGGACTGAAAGTTAAAAATAGATTTCAAAAAATTATCATTAGAAGAGACCCATGTATGGAGGATGTGTTCTCTTAGATCATCCGCTCTTGTTATATACATACGGTATACACAGTGCAAAACTGAGTGAAAAAATACTTCTCTAAGTACTTTGTATGTCTAAGCCTACTATGCGTTAATTAATTGTAATTGTAATTTCTTTTTAAATCCAATAATATTTCAATTAATATCTATCTCAGCCATTCAAAAAGAAATTCAGCACTTTTTCTTTGTGTTATTTTTTTTTTAAACAAGAGAGTGGAGGTAAGAGAAAGAGAACGGTTTCCAGACTCGAAGGCAGCGAAGGAGAAACCGTTCAAAATGTACAATGACGATAACGACATCACAGTGAAACTCACTGATCTTGAAGAAGGATGGCAACTGGACAAGACTGACAGTAGTCAGGTAATTAAACATTAATCATTTTAAAGCTTAAAGGAACTCCACCGTTGGAACATATACATATGTAAAAACTATATAACCGTTAAAGTGCACCTAACCCCAAAAAATTTTCTTCGCTTAAATAAATCTACATGTAATTCGAAGCATTTCTGCGAAAAAATTTTTGCATTCGGTTGAATCCTCGATTTTCTATGCTCTGCTGAAGTCACGTTCGATGTGTTGCACGACCGCGTATAGGGAGTCTGGAGTCTGGTGCCGAGTTATGACGTCTACTCGGGAACCACACAATATAGCGCCTCTGTCATTTCTCTGTATTTGTTTGGGATAATTGAACATAAAAGGGATCATTTCTATGTCTTTTGGGACTTAAACTGAAGAATTTTGTTTCGAAATTGTGCGTTCTTCATCTTCGGAGTCAAAGTTAAGTTCCGATTCGAATTACTCCGAAATAAACTTCATTTCTGAAGTAGAAATCGAGCTGGAATCGACGCGTGATTTATACACAAATATGCGTTCCTCAATCAATATTTCAAGCGGCAATGAGGAAGAAATCTTCGCAGATAAACCGCTTCGAGACCTGGAATGGACAAATAAATGTGAAAAGGAGGTCAAAGCGAATGAAGAGCCGAAAAGAAAGCTCAAGGACCGCTTAGATAGCACTGAAGAAGCCAGTCAATGGTAAGCAATATTCGTGTCACCTATAAACTTTGCTACTCCGACGAGCGTTTTAGACATTTATATGTTTGCTTTTGCGAGTATGCATTTCGTAAAGCAATGGTTATTCTGTTAAATGCCAGATTTTCACCATTTAATGTTTGCAACAGCCAAGTAACCTTCGCAGTTGTAAGAATTCTCGCTCGAGGCTTTTGTTTAGATGCTTTCGTAGATGTCTGTTTAGCGAGGTTACAGTTTACCAATATGCCATCCAATAAAGCTTGTTTTGGCTCAGTTCTATTTAAGTATTGGTCCATGCTTAAAGGTTGTCTATCGAGAGTTTATAGAGAAGTGTATTAAGAGTTGCTTGAGGCGCAGCCAAGAGACAGTCGATCGATTGAAAATCGGCTTGCTCGCGCGCGGGCCTGAAAATTTCAGCCGCAGAAAACAAACTGAAAGGAAACAAGCCACATCACTACAGTTTTGACATCCAGAAACGTTTGTCGTTACTATTCCAAATAACCACCATAGTGAATCAAGTTAATTTTCAAGTAAAAACCGTGAAATAAATGACTTTTTCTTCCTCGATAAGCGAAGTGAGTATGTTCCCTCGGTGGTCCGCATTGATACCCATTGATGTTACGAACTGTACACACGGCTGTCGCACTGCTTATTTCCCGGCCTCAGAAAATAACTGTTAGAGTCAAAATATTTTGTCATTTTTCTTATTTAGTCATTCGAAAGAAATTCGTCTTTGACTCACCTCAAAATTTCCTGAATTGCTTCGCACGAGGAAGAAATGTTGACGCCATACAGTTGCGCGATACTACGGATGAACGCTCGGATTCCACGCTCGTGCTACTGAATTTTGCCGGCTATGTCATTGTTAGAGATAACATTTCGGTAACATTTGGTCGAATTGCTAGTTGACTTCGACCGGGTAGATTTGAAAATAGCCTTAGGAAGTCTACTGGAAGTGCGCGGACAAACTCCAGAGTTCTCAAATTTATGACTCTCCGCACAGTCCCACTTCGCTCATTTGAGTTTACAAAATCCACCGTCTTTTTCGTATGTTCTCGACCATCGATTTAAAATGGTATAGTATACCTTTATCTAAATCTGGCGTGCTGCTGCAACGTCCAATAACGCACCTGGAAGGCGTTTCTACACACTTCTCGAATGTGTATCGCATCTTTTTTAAGTAAATGAGTGGACGCGAAGGATCGAACGTTCCCGAGTAGACGTCACACAGCCGCTAGAACTCATTCCCCTCAAACGCGGCCGTGCAACAAAATGGCGTCGTTTTTGGTGCAATTTTGGAGACTTTGTCGGGGCTCAGAAATTCGAGGATTCAACCAAATCGAAAAATTTCTTCGCATTTAAGTTTCAAATTATAAGTAAATTCATTTAAACGAATAAAAAATTTTGGGGTTAGGTGCACTTTAAATTGTTAGAAATAGTGTTATCACGTGCATTAATAATTCCGTTATACGGAGAGAAGATACGGTATATCAAACACTCCAGAAAGTGTTTCATCCCATTTCCAAACACCGTGATCGGAGAACGAAAAGTGTTGAAAATATGGCGTGTAACGGGTGGAGGGGAGGGTAGGAGAAGGGGAGTAACAATACCCCTCAGTATAGTCCTGTCGGCTTCATACTATGTACGGAATCCGGGATAAGCTCGGCAGTTCGGACCAGTTTAGCCCGTGCGGCTTAGCCTGCGTGCAGACGTCTCGATTTCCTTAGCTTTACTTCTCGTTTAAATACGAGACGTCCGCACGCAGGCTAGTGCGGCTTTACCTACCTCAATTTTTAATTTAATTAGTTTTTGGTGTTTTATCCGTTTGTAGACATACACCTGCGAGACGGCCTATCGGAACGGATTCCGCTCCAAAGACTCGTGCGATTTCGTAGTGAAACCAACGAGTCAAGGCGTGAACGAGTTTTCGTGTATTTTGAGGTTTCAGCAGGAAGAGCACACCCCAGAGCATACCATCTACCTTAATCCAGGATTTACTCCACGGCAGGTAAAGTAAACTACGTTTACTGCAGTAGAAACGTAATCGTACCACTGACGTAACACAGTACAGTGGCGGATCTGTTGGCGAAAATACTTAAGGCCCAAGCTAGGGCCGAAAATATTTCGGAACCCACCTTATAAACAGGTCTGGATCCGCCACTGCAGTCGTAACGCACGGTCACGGCAGGTTCTATGTTTCAATCTATGTTATAGTTCTCTTCGGTTCAATAAATGTGAAGCCTCTCATCAAACATCTCTCGGCTTGGAGTGCATTAATGAATGCGGAGACAGTTCTACAGTTCTAGTTTTGTTTTCAGTACACGTGCCACCCTAGTCCAGTTCTGGCCCCTCTCTGTCACGCAACGCTACGCTCACGTATGTTGCGTGACAGAGAGGGGCCAGAACTGGACTAGTGCCACCCATGATTTTCCCCAAAATGTCACCTTAATGATCGCGAGCCACAACGTTATTTCTATCACGCCAGACTAATACCCAGGCGTTTCCTTCCCCGCTTACTTGATTTGGCGCGAAATTTCATGACGTCACCGAATGACATAGCGCGACACACAAAGCCGTTCCCAGGTCCTTACGTGTACTTTGCGCTTGCTCGAGAGAGGAAGAGAACAGGGACTATATAGGCTTCTATGACGTGATGTAGAACTTGTAATAAGTGAAGTAACCAGCGATCAGGCGAATTTTTCCTCGCTGTTATTGTTTACTCTTATACGTTAAGAGTAAATAAGAGCGCGGAAGAATTAACCAGATGGCAGATTATAAGACCATGGCGGAAGTGACCATTTGAGAAATGATTTCTGTGAATAATAGCAACAGTCAAGCTTGCGCATGTAATAGTCACATCGTTAAGTTTGAACTTATAAATAACGTTTCCAAGGTGATCATTTTTATTTCGTTCCCGGCATGCATTTCAATCTGCAGACCATCCGTCGATTTTCCGTAGAAAGCACCGGAAGTGAAACACATTCCAACAACAACAACAACAACAGCAGCAGCGCGACGGGTGCAGCCTCCATCTCAGTTGTGCCTGAAGAGACGGAACCCGAGTGCAGCGAGGGCCAGGAAAACGAGCCATCTACAGGTGTGCAATACGGCTTTTGGCAAAAAAATATTTTGAAAAATCATGAGTACATGCAAGAGAGGATGATCTAAGAGAAGGATTCCTCGTGCCTCGTGATAATGTTTTTAAATATATTAATAGTTTCGCGCCATGCTGTGAAAGTTATTTTTATTTCCTTCTGATCGAGGCTCCGACATCGCTTTACTTGAGCTAACCAATCAGGTAGCGCTCTTAAAATAGCACAACAATGAACTGGAAGTTAAAAATAGATTTCAAAAACTTATCATTGGAAGAGACCCATTTATGGGTAATGGGGGAAGCTTCTCTTAGATCATTCTCTCTTGGATGAACG
>MU827379.1:8501-25006 GCA_029204205.1 Desmophyllum pertusum
CTGAATCAACAAAATCTTCAACATTCTGAATAGACAAGAGCTGAACTTATCATCAAAGATACGAGTACTCGACCCAATTGTTAAAACGTTTGGCTACGGCAACATAACGACGACAAATAAAACCAAGAAGATAAAAGTTCTAAAAACCGAGACATGTTAAGGTGTTATACGCCCCTTATTCATAAAACGACATAACGGCCGCCCTGGCAATTTTTTGTTTGGCTAGCCGGTTTTCAAAGAAATTAAAGTTAATCACATTAAAAAGGCACTGAAAATATATTGTTCTTGAGAAGTTTGAAACTTTTTTTTGTTCTAACGGCTCCAAAGTTACGAGCTCATTAGAATTTAAGACAATTTATATGGAAATCACAACCTAATCCTAAATTAGCCGTCAACTTTGTTCACATGTGTTAGCTTAAAGGCCATATTCATATTTGAAAGAGAATTTTTTAAAAAGCCTTTTTAATTTAAAAAACCAAAATGAAATGCGATAGGTTGTCATTTCCAATACAGACGTCCTTAAATTGGAAAGAGCCATAGACTTTGGGAGCGGGGCGTTACAACGCAAAAAACTCAGGACTTCTGACGATGATATATTTTTATAGTGCTCACTTATGTCCATATATGATATCATCAATTTCTTTGAAAACAGAGTCAAACAAACAACTTGGAAGGCGGCCCATTTATGAATAAGGTCTAATGGCCCATCCGTTATTTTTTTACTGTTACTCTAGGCTTATAGTAACATTACTGCTGAACATTTCATTCGTTATAAAACTTTTTTTTGAACCGATGTGTTGAATAACCACTGAAAAGTGTTCCCTGTTAATGACCAATAATTTTTCTAGTTTATGGAAAACATTAAATGCTGACATTCATGTTTTATATAACGCCTTCTTTAGCTAGCAACTATTTAAAATAACCACTCTAAAAAGCGTTCCCTTTCCCCACCATAAGTCTTGTGGGAGACTACACGTTTTCTAGTTGCATCACAAGAGTTCTTAGCTAACTGTTACTGTTTGAAGGCCCTATTTATAACAACGCATTTCATTTCGGCGTCGAATACAATTCTAGTCCCCTGAAACTCACTGAAATCACTTTAAATCAGCGCAATGCCCACTTACAAATAGCAAAAGTAGAACACGGTGCTTCCATCCATGTTCTATTGTAATATAGTCAAATGAAATGGGGGGGGGGGGGGGGGGTTGGAAAACCATAAGGGGGGGGGGGGGGGGGGGTTTTAGACCCTGAAAGTAAACTTGTGGAGTAGAAATCGCTTTCTATTCTTGAAAAGAAAGCATAATGCCTTGTTGTGCAGTTGTCATGATAAAGTGTTTTTCTTGTTCATGCAGCTAAATCTGATTGAAATGGTATGACGCCAGCTACAAACAACCTGTGTAGTGATATTGAATGTATGAGTGGCGTGCCCTTGAAACGTTTGGTTTCAATGCCTGGTTAGTTTTTTAAAGGAAAGGTATTTTTTTGATTTTGGTGTAGTGTGGGGTAAAAATGGTCCCTCCTTACAGGTTTATTAATGTTTGTCAAAATGATATGGGAATCTTGTTCAAAGTTTACAAAGTCTTCTGAATTCCACAATTTGTTGCCCTTAGAATACCTAAAGACCATTTTTAGATAAATGTCAGGTGGTGCCACAGACATAACTCTTTGTGAAAGTTCAGCATTCAAAAAGTTCTCTATTTTTCACCCCTGCCATATGTATTCACTTTTTTTAAAGTTACAAAAAAAAAAATTGTGTTGTCGACTCCATGACTGGTTAAAGGGACTATGTCACCTGGTGCCCATGCGTGGTAGGGTCCACTAAAAGCTAATTTGCATACGACCTTTTTCGCAGTTTATATCGGTAATCTGGAGTGAAGTATTTTATGTTGAGTAAATAAAGGCGAGTCGTAGGCTTCTGTAAATTAATGTCAACGTAGATGCAATATTTATAACTGAACGAGGTTATTGATAACATAAGACAATAATTTAACGGAACAACTCTTGCGTGACTTTCCGGCAAAAACATTCAACTCAAATTCAACCACTAAATTCACACTTCCCCTTGCTTTTTTGACTTTGATATTGAGAAATAAAATTTGTGCCATTTATTTTTCATAGCAGTTTATTCATGGTCTGAATCATGTTAACATAAGTTTGACAAAAATCATTGAAGAATGTATGCCTTCGCTGGCCGCCAAAATGTCAAAACAAAATTATGCTAATCGCGTTTACATTTTATTTCGCTTCGAAAACTATGATTCAAAACATAAAAGCCGCTTTAGAAATGAAAAGTTGTATTAGAGGCGACTATTTTATGCAAACAGATGGAAATTTCATAATTTGAAAAGTAAAATAACGTTCAATAGAAAAGTACCGTACAGCTCAGCGTGACAAGCGCCGTACGGCCAGTATTGTAGTGAGCTTCCCTGCGAAAAAAAAAATAGAATGTGAAACGAATTCGAATCCGCTGTGGTTTTTGCAAAGGACCAACACATCATTGTAAATATCCATTCATTATCAAATAAATAATATTCTTCACCATTTTGCTCTCAGAATTCTAGGAAAGGCTCAATAAGTCCGCTACTGCCGTGGCAAAATTCATTTCAGTAAACTGAAGCGGCCCGCCATTGAAGCTGTTGTTTTTCTTCTAAATACTCGATTGATTTCTTTCTTGCCTCCAGCGAAAGAAGATGGGCAGCGAAAGTTGAATGTGATAAGAAACTAGCGCTTAATGTTGCTCTAAACCGCGATGAATATAAAGCCATAAACTTCTAGCCTGTTCCTTCGATGGTACTAGTTCTTGCCCTTGATTCTTTCTTTGAAGTACAAGTACACTGTAATACTTTCTATCGGATATTTTTCCCAAATCGAGCAAGCTAACACCGAAATAACTAAATAGAACTGTAGTTCGATATCTCTTAAGGATAAGTTAACATCAAGAGTGAGCCAGATGCAACGAATTGCCAAGATTAGCGTAGATTTGTTCACGACTGCTTCATCTCCTCGAATCTCCCGCCGACTTTGAAAACGTTGGCGAACGCTTTCAAATTGAAGCTGAAAACTCCTATGCAAATTAGCTTTTAGTGGACCCTACCGCGCAATGGGCACCAGGTGACATAGTCCCTTTAAAACCTTGGTGCCAGAGGCTTTTCTCGCGCAGTTTTCCGGTTTCAAGTCGCTATTGTGAACTTGGGATGAATAAATAATTATCTTGTTAAAGCTACAGCTTACTTTAATTTCAATGGTCAATGGTTATTTTTACATGCATTTACATACAGTCGGAACCTCTCTACAACGGCCACCCTGGGGCAGAATTAACTGGCCGTTGTAGAGAGGTGGCCGTTTGCAGGGAGGTTTCAATATATAAGAGTGAAAAGTATGGATAGACGTACGATTGGGACGAAAACTCCTGGCCGTTGTAGAGAGGTGGCTGTTATAGAGGTGGCCGCTATAGAGAGGTGGCCGTTAGTGGAGGTTCGACTGTATTTAATATTGTGCAAATAACATCCCTCACCCAATCGATGTTGGTAGTTGGAAAAAAATTAACAGAAAAGAATGTCATTTTGTGTAAATTGTCTCAACTACTTTCCATTTGTCACTGATTTTAGCTCTTAGAGTTTCATCTAAGTGGGGTTTAGATTTTACAATAATCATTCTTACATAATTTTTTGTATAAAAATACCAAAATAATGTATGTTCAAGTTGCTTCCGTTTTATCCAGCTGTATTGTCCTTGGAGTCCAGGGGTAGCTGATTGTGATTAAATGGGGTGAAATAAATGCACAAAGGAGAGAATTGAATGATTAATTTGTTTTCTTGGTGCACACTTCCTTTTTATCCGCAATTTGAGAATCTAAGAAGGGACGGAAGGGAGAAGGCGTTTTCCTGTTCAAATAAATGGTGACTGATTACCTTGGGGGCAGTCCCCCTTGGCCCGTCCCCTTAATCCGCTACTGAACTGTCGGTAGTGATTTCGGTTTTCAGTTTATTGGTCAATGTCTTGTACTTTAGGAACCAGTAGCTCACTTGGAATTTATAGATTGAAGTGAGTTAAGAAAAAATCAATAGAAAATGACACACAGCCTGATACAAACACAAGAGGGAGTTTATTTGGGATAAATTATTCAAATTTTCCCATACAACAAAGAGACTGGCATTTTCTATTTATTTTATAAAATAAGCCTTCAAAATGTTATGTGATGTCATGTCCATGTTTACACAAGTTGATCTTAAACAGTTATTCAAGCAATCACAGTGTGTTATATATGAACAATGTTTTTTAAAGATGTCATAAAATTGTTGCAAGTAACATGAGTCCAGATATCCTAACAATCGTGTGATTGCATTGAAAATGAAAAAACCCTCACTGCCTCAGATTTTCTAGTTTTTATTTTATTTTAATATGTCCAGCTGTTTAGAGCAGTTTACTAATCACTTTCTCTCACTCTCACGTGTTGAAATTGTTTGGCAGTTTTTCTGCAGAAGTGTAGTAGGTGTCTTTCCAATTGCGATATTTATGAAGTTGTAAACAATAAATATTTATGCATCAGTCAATCCCAGCAATGCAATACCCCCGGGCATTTGGGACGCAATTGCTCACGTTTCTAATCCAGGGAGTCGGGCATTGGTCAACCAATCCTTGCTTCGTTTCCTGTGATAGGTTAGCATTTTAAAAAGACTAGAAATTTGTCAGTGGCCAACTAGCTCTAAAGAGGTCATAATGAGATGGCAGCTGATCCATGGAAGGATCAGTTGCTGGAACAATGCTCAAAAATAGCACTTCTCTGTACTGTGGTTTTCCCTCGATTAACTTTTGGATATTAACCCAGGGAAATCTGAACATTTCGATTGGTTTGCACCGTGGGGAATTTCTCCATAAGAAAGAACAAACAATACCTCTGAGGCCAAGGGCACAAATTTGCGTCCAAGCTGGCAAACGAAAGTTTATGAATCTTGCCTGAAACATTGCGTCGTTGACAAATCTTTCCCCGTTTGGCTCACCGACTAAGAATGCGCTGACTCGATTCCAGGGTACGTTGCGTGGGGCAAGGGCATTAATTCCAGTAGAAGAGCGAACATGTCTGGTATGCAAAGCCGGAAAATGTCATATAAGACGAACAGCACTTCCTTGATGCATTGCCAGGGGTATACTGCCATAACACGTGAGCTACATTCACTCATTTCAAACACCGATGCAAATTACGTAAGATTAAATGATAACGATAAGACGATTATGAAAATACAATCTAAAATAATAGGTAAATATATTCATTTGATGTTTCAAAAAAGGAAAGAGATCATTAATTCATAATGGTAATTATTAGTATAAGTTATTGTCTACGATGTTATTAATTGTCATTTATTATTTGTATTAGTTAATGTTCAAACCTTTATTGTAACTAAACCAATACCTCCCTTTGGAGAGTAAGGCAAAATAAAGATATACTATTGCTATTACTGTTACTGTTACTGTTACTGTTACTGTTACTGTTACTGTTACTGTTACTGTTACTGTTACTGTTACTGTTACTGTTACTGTTACTATATTCATTCATTCATTCATCCATTCACGATTGGCATGTTTCAAAGCAGGTGTAGAGGGAATGATGTGATTACTTGTCAATAACAAATAACGGGCTTATAACAAATAAAGGTTTATTTTTGTTATATATATCTTAGGCGACGCCAAATAAATTTAAAATTAAAATAAATACTTCGGATTGTCTTCTGGAATCTTCAGCCGACTATTGGAAATATTTGCTGACCTTCCGATCAAATTTGAAAAACTTTGGAGGAATTTCTGCAATCTTTGGGGTCATCTTTGGAAGGGTGCGGGTCATCTTCAGAAATCGTCGAAAGACTTTGGGTCAATTTTGCACTCTTTGGAAGTAGTTGGACGAGTTGATTAATTTTCATGGGGAGCAGGGGGGGGGGGGGGTGGTGGGGTGGGGGGGGGGGGGGAGGGGGGGGGGGGGGGGGGTGGGGGGGGGGGGGGGGGGGGGACTCCCATTATAGCCTATACAGGGATGCGCTGCCCAATAGCCAATGCAATAGAAGTGGAGGTATTCTTTCGCTCTTTCGCGTGCGCGTTTCTGGACGAAAAATAAAGCCAAATCCGCTCATATTTTTTCCATGTTATTGTAAAAAAAACCCACACAAATGAACACATAACCATGATTAATAATCAAATGAATCATAGTTATGATTAACAAATGACAACATTTTTTCTTGGTGTACATTCTTATAGACCATATAGAAATGACGCCATCAAATGTTCAATACTTGGCAGTGAAAACCACTAGTAAAGGAACAAAACTGTTTAAATTATTTTATTCAGAACAAATAATATAATAGCATTTTAATGTTGACATTTTTAAAGTACCATTATGAACTCGGAAGGTGATTGCATGTCGACACTGGGTAAGTTCAAATATGTCACATTTGATTAGACAAAGCCCAGGGGGGGGGGGGGGGTACTCCCTATAATGGACTATACGGGGAGGCTCCGCCCCGAAAGGGGTCCTTTTTTAGGCTCGAGAGATTGAAATGTAGGGATTTCACGAGTTGAAGTATATGAAAGGGTAGGGATTTCACGAGTTGAAGTATATGAAAGGGTAGGGATTTCACGAGTAAATGATATTATTGTTTGGTTAACATCTCTACTGGTAATGCTTGATGATTTTCTGGTGATATATATTGTGTCATTAAGTTCATTACAAGGGTATAGAAAAGGGATGCAGTGCTTCTACTGTAGGTATGTGAAAGGGGTACCATTTTCATAATTTCTATGGAAAGGGGTACCATTTTCTATGGAAGGTATATGAAAGGGGTACCTTTTCTGTGGAAGGTATATGAAAGGGGTACCTTTTCTGTGAAAAATGGTATATGAAAGGGTAAGGGGTTGGACCTCTGGGCGGAGCCTCCCCGTATAAAACTTTTTTGAGTACCCCCCCCCCCCCCCCCCCCCCCCCCCCCCCCCCCCCCCCCCCCCCCCCCCCCGAAAGGGGTACCATTTTCTATGGAAGGTATATGAAAGGGGTACCTTTTCTGTGAAAAATGGTATATGAAAGGGTAAGGGGTTGGACCTCTGGGCGGAGCCTCCCCGTATAAAACTTTTTTGAGTACCCCCCAATAAATTATTGGTCAGTCTGGCATTTTATACCCAGTTTGCAGTTTGCGTTTTACCAGCGAGTGTATTCCATGTGCATGCCACACCAAAGTATAGAGACCCCTGCTTGGGTAACGCCAACTTTCAAAATTCTACGCCTAGAAGCCAAGTCTGTTGCGAGCTTACTCCAACCACTGCCTTGATTACACGTCAGTATACGGCAAATACTATGATTGCATGCCAATACACCACCGGTTTCCAACACTTTACGGCGAGTGTTAATCACCTTCCCGGAGTATACACCACATACTATGACCACCAATGTTTCATCCATGATGTTGTAAATCGAGTGGGCTATAGAAATCGATGTTATCACAGAATCAGGAACTACTAGAGCCAAAAGATGGAACGTCACTTGTTTGAGAACGTGAAATATCCGCCATGACACGTCACTTCGCGTTGTGTTATTTGCCTTCAAAACAACACTAAACCTTTTCTTTTGCCGAAATTTTTGCTGAATAAGTCGAAGCAATATCTCTGCAACTTCTTCATATCCACAGTATAAAATGCAACCAAACCATACGTTCAAAAAACGAAGAAATCATGCCTACTCGAAACTGGATTTCGATAGTTCGCGAAAACGACTCTGTGAGGCGTTTTTTTTACCGGATGTGACGTCATATTTTGTTGGATGATTCGGAACAAAAATTTCGGGAAGCGAATTCCCACATCCACTCTGTGACCCCCTTCCGCGGTATGTTTCCATTTTGTCAGCGGTCGCCCTTCGTCATCAATAACTAACAGGAGTCTGGCAGCGGTCAACCAACGGTAATTTTAAAATTAAACAGTGCAGTGGAAAACGTTTTGAATAAAACATTAAAAATGTCAGATTACATTTGCGTGTTCGAGGCTATCCTGATAAACTGGTCAACAAAGTCCTCGCAGAAGTCGTATTTATAAACAGAAAGTCAGCACTTCTACAGAAACAAAAAGTGCAAAATATAAAATGCCTTTTGTCACACAATACAACCCATGCATAGCCTGCGTGGCAGGCTTAGAAAGGGGAGGGAGGAGAGAGCGCGAACGCGTCCAAATTCCCTCCTCCCTCCTCTTTCTACGCCTGCCACGCAGGCTAACCCATGCATGGCCATCAGTGTATTTTAATGAGCCAAGTAGTGGGGGGGGGGGGGGGGGGGGTGGGGGAAGGGAGGGGGGGTACTTGACCCCAATTTTTGGGTATAGGGGTGCCGCTGAAGGTTTGAAAACCTGACCCTGTTTAGGACAAAAAAAAATAAAAACTCCTAAAATATCAGCCCTGTGTAGGACAACATCCTCTATTTTATGACCCTATTTAGGTTGTAATTTAGCAAATCACGTTTGACTGATACGCGGCAAACGTCTCCGATCTCTACATACTGTATAAACCATATTTGACGACGACAATCGTGCAACCATACCCTGTTTAGGACAGGTTCAGACCCTGTTTAGGACAGACTCTATACCCTGTTCAGGGCAGAGGCTCCGGGGTGTTATGCTCCTGCATTTAGATCATTAGTGTAACTTGAACGTGCCGCTTAGAGAGTACTTACATACAGATTCAAGACAACTTTATTGTAAACTCACTATTAAAACATTTATACTTTACATCTTACGCAACGTTATCTACGTAGAATAAATGGGGTGAAATGGTAAAAATATAATACGCAACAGAGCTTGTATGTTTCGGGATCCCGTTTATATTGAAGTCATAGCTAATTATTTAACAAATAAAGAAGCCAAAACCATGTATTATACTGTCATAAAACACGACGGGAATTTGAGAACACGAGAGAAATTTAGAAAACACGAGCCGCAGGCGAGTGTTTTCTATATTTCTCAAGTGTTCTCAAATTCACGGAGTGTTTTATGACAGTATAATACATGGTTTTGGCTTCTTTATGTGCTTTAAAATATAGATTTACGCCGCGCGAAACGATAAAACACGCTTTTCTATGTTTTATACTTTGATAAAACATGGTTTTTAACCAATCAGAGCGCGCGCATTTTTCAATCTATGTTTTTAAAAATATATAATTATTAAAAAAGTATAATATTTAGGGCGGTATTATTACCGCTCATTCCTACTTATTAATAAAGTGGGGCGACCGCTGACACAATAGAAAACATACCGCGGAAGGGGTTCACAGAGTGGATGTGGGAATTCGCTTCCCAAAAATTTCAGCAGTATTCGGCCCCCCCCCCCCCCCCCCTGGGCAGAACAATTCAGGCATTGTATTTTTCTGCCCAATCGACAAACTCCATTTATTGCGCCACTTTCGTGCCTTCTTTCACGACGTTGTTTACGTTGCCATTGATTTCATTTCCAGGCGTTGATCATGAAGCGCTGAAGCCCGAGCAGAAACTGTAGAAAATGTAGTTCGCGGAAGAGATGTATTTGCTGCGTTACCCACTTTAAGAGCCGTTGTCAGTAACTTTTAAGAATCCGTCGACAGAGAAGCAAAAAAAATATTTATTTTTTTATTTTCCCCAAAAGACCCTTTTAGTAAACCATTTTCGAAAATAATATTCAAAAGTTCCAGCGAGTTTTTATTTTGGCGAAAAATAAGAAAGTTCGAAATCGGTGGAAATTATGCAAATTAGGCACGTTTAGACCGGTTATTCGGTGCATTTTCAAAACGCTCGTACAAGACAACGGTAACTTGTCTTGGATTCATTTTTTACATAATTTGTTGTTCAGCCCTTGGAGTAGCTTTCCAACTATATTTCATCTCCATCTAAACTTTCTTTCCTTCTATCGACCCGCGTAAAGAATACAATATTTGCTATTCCGTTTGTACGCTAAATTTTGCCATATCTCAGTAGACCATAACATTGGGGCAACTCTTCTTGTTTTTCATGTAAAAAATATTTACTTTGGCCCGTGAAAAAGCGAGCGCGCCAGACGAAAATGTATGGCGTGCACTTTGACAGAGTTCGCCATTTTCTTTATTGCACTCCTATTGCAAATCACACATACTATTTGGACAAAAACTCAACGTTTTTGGTATCTACTCCTGTTTTAATTCAATTAAACATAATTATACACTTTAACTAAAGCACTCCCTATCTTTATTTAAAAGTCACCAAACGACCATTTTACTTGAAGTTTTTGAGTTTATTTTTCGCGAGTTCTAAATAAACAAATCGCTTACATGACAATGGACGATGAAAAATCCTTTCTTCTGTCGGACGTGTTTTGATCTGTTTTCGTAGCCTGAAATTGCTCTGTCGCCTATATTCTACTTTTCCAATTTATCATACTGCCATAACTTTAGAGCAAATAAAGTATAAATGTTGCTGTAAATACGTGAACTTTATAAATGAAATATTCGACAGTTGCCGGCGCACGAAATTACTCGCTTGTATTGTGTGTACGGTGTCTAGCTTTTATAGATTTAAATCACCACTGTCGCTGAAATTAAAATAGCTTGATCGATTTGCAGTCCACCAGTTCAAATACATTTGCAAATCGAGCTTAGCTTTGATTTATGTTTGTAAAGATTGTTGAAGCTATAATACTGGCAGCCGGACTCATTCAATTAGAACTGATTAGAATAACTTTATAACCCGACTGAGAAATCTCGAGTCTAGATATAGATAAATGTACTTACTTGTGTGCAGTCCATGTGTTTGAAGTAGATTATATCAGAAGACATCAGAGTCAGGCAAAGCAATCCTGAGTGAGGGCCAGTTACAACCGTTTCCACGACGCAAGTAACGCATATTGCGCGACAAACTGAAATGCGATACACTGGCGCGGAAAAAAGGCCGGGAAATGACAGTTTGTAGATTTTTTTGTAAAATGTAACAAATATATATATTTCAGATTATAATCGATAGACTAAAACGAAAATTACGATAGTTTAATTTCTGATTGATATGCATGGCCGTATAGTATTGAAGTTGTGGCAACTATGATGCACCCTGTGCGAAGTTTTTACAGCACGTGCGGTGACCTTTCGAAAGTAAAATAGAACAAAGCTGAACAAGTAAAATAAAGCCTTGTCGGTCAAACCAAACGTCCTAATTAAAAGTCAACAAACCACATTTCACATCGCGTAATCTTCCTTTTCAGTAACCGGCTTCACCTTTATTACTCTGCTAGTAGATGCCTCTTCTCTTCATCGCGTAACATTCGCTCGCGCGCCGGATAAACTCGGCCACTTGACTATTCTGAAAGGGACCGCTAGCAATCGCTCTCGTCGGCTTCTTTCGTCCTGTGAATCATTATTTCGCGCTTCGATAAGAAAACATCAAGCGGAGGCTGGGGTAAAGAAAAAGGAAGCGTGTGGGAAAAGCTAAGCGTATCGAGAATGCAGGCGTGGTCCTTTCTCTTTTTTCATCGTAAACCCTATTATTTTTTAACCGCGTCGAAATAAAAACTCCCAGAAAACTCAGTGAAATCGCCTTAAATCAGACCAATTCCAACACTAAATGGCAAAGTAAAAAACATTACTTCCATGGTGTATTGCATCGACGCGACTGAAATGCGACGAATATAAATTGGGCCTTAGTTTATATTTATTTTTATTTTGTTCTTTATTGATAAGAGATTGTGGGGGAGAGAAGCTAGCAGTCTAATTACTCTAGCGCCTGATGCCTCAGGCTGAGCGGTGCGGGCATCATAGATTTCAGTATTGCCAGTCGAAGCTCCCGGAAGCGGATACCCTCGGGAAGCAGAAAACGTGTCCACAACTGGAGCTGGCCGCTTATGGGAATGTGTAAATACAGAGTTTGTATGAGCTAGAGTTCAAACGGGTTTTTTTCAAGGCGGCCGTAAGTAGAGCTGTCCGCTTACGAGAGTATCCGCTCAGAGAGCTTCGACTGTATAAGCTAATATAGTAGAGTGAACAAAACAGGCGAGCGGGCGTGACAGTTGTCTGACACGAAAGAGGCTTGATACCTGTCACGGGCGCTTGCGTATTTCACTCTCTCAGTAGCTCTGACTCTCTCGACTATCCCTGAGAAAAAAAAAATGCAGTTTGTACTACATTCATCACTGAATTAATGTATTTGCGATAGGCTTTATTTTCTGAAAAACTTTTACAACGATTATATTTAACAAATAAAGAAGCCAAAACCAGGTATTATACTGTCATAAAACACGACGGGAATTTGAGAACACGAGAGAAATTTAGAAAACACGAGCCGCAGGCGAGTGTTTTCTATATTTCTCAAGTGTTCTCAAATTCCCGGAGTGTTTTATGACAGTATAATACATGGTTTTGGCTTCTTTATGTGCTTTAAAATATAGATTTACGCGCGCGAAACGATAAAAACGCGCCTTTCTATGATTTATACTCTGATAAAACATGGTTTATAACCAATCAGAGCGCGCGAAATTTTCAGTCTATATTTTAAATCTATTTATTATTCTACTATTACGTCATTTTCACCATATAAGGTCACGAGAACACGTAAAATATGCCACGGTATTGACTAGTTGAACAGAGCGAATACGGAGAATAGCATAATAGTCGGGAAATTTTGCAGTAGAATAATAAATCCCTTATTCGATGGTTTAACATATATTATTATATAGACACGAGTGTTTTACTGGAAAATAGACCACTCGTAAAATTCATACGAAACTACATCCGGGACCCCGAGCTAGCGTATTTTCCATATCCTCACTAGTGAGGATATCGATGACGTCATTTCTCGCTTTTGCATGGCTTTTTGTGCAAAGCTGCCAAACTCCGGTTGAAAAATGGCGAGCGATAGATTCGTGAAATTCACTGAAGCCGACATATATGCATGAAACCGTTCACTGAGGAGTAGGAAAATGTTAACACGAAGAAGAAAGCTTAATTATTGAAGGAGTTCTTTACAAGTGAAGACGAAAGGAGAGAAATTCGGAAAGTCCAGCCACCGATCGAGCTGCAAGAGTTCGCGATAAAGTTTGTGCTTTTTTCTTTTTGTCTATATAATAAAAAGAAAATTACACGGTGGCTTGAAGATATGAATTTTATTTTTCTCGTGTTAAAAACAATATTTTACGAACGAGCGCAGCGAGTGAGTAAAATATTGTTTTTACCACTCGAAAATAAAATTCATATATTCGCGCCGCCGTGTAATATCCGCCTATTTATTATATAGACACGAGTGTTTTACTGGAAAATAGACCACTCGTAAAATTCATACGAAACTTCATCCGGGACCCGAGTGGCGTATTTTCCATATCCTCACTAGTGAGGATATCGATGACGTCATTTCCCGCTTTTGCATGGCTTTTTGTGCAAAGCTGCCAAACTCCGGTTGAAAAATGGCGAGCGATAGATTCGTGAATTCACTGAAGCCGACATGAAATCGTTCACTGAGGAGTAGGAAAATGTTAACACGAAGAAGAAACCTTCATATGACTTAAAATTAAACTCTTGCCGAATCCTGTTGGTAATACGGCCATGGCATCTTTACCGTTAAAAAGATGGCGCATTGCCCTTTCTTGTTCTAGTTTTCAACGTAAAAGCGAGCCCCGCTAGCTGCGGCTTCAGCTCTGATAGATCTTCGAACACGATATCAAAATCTTCCCACGACATCTTCCATTTTGATCTTTTACTTTGACCTCAAGTCACGCTCGAAGTATTTGACTGTCAAACTTGTCAATCACGTGACCACGAACGGGTTTTTTCAGAATCGTGGGGTCTGCTTGCAAGCGTTCCCTTTTGAATTTAACTGAACAGTTCCAGAAATACTCATGTTTTTACGTTCGGTTCCATGTCAAACTGCCTTCAAAACGCACGAAATGTAGAATTTTACGGAAGACGAGGGGTTTTCAAAAGCATTGGTAAAATGGAGGACACTTGACGACTTAATTCGCCGAGCTTCGTTGAGGCTACACGCCCAAAACTAGGCGAGGTCGTTTTTATATATGCTGGATTTTATCATACTTAACAATTACGGAAAACAAATCGGTAGTTTTTTTACAAGTCGAACAAAACGTGAATATTTTGAAATTCACAAATTACGCACTATAAACATCTTGTTCTTCATTTGCTTATAACTTTTACTGTGGAATTTGCACCGATCTTTTCACAGTGTGCCGGTGTTACACACACGGCGATTATTCAGCGAAAGGTTTAGGTGACGTCGAGCATTTCTTAACTAGCAGGTTGCGATCTTTAGCACATTATTGGCGTTCTTGGGACGAACCGGCGGTTAAGACAGAATGACACGAGCACAGCCAATTTATTTGGTGAAGCTAAAATTCAGCAGTGAACTGTGCAGCAATTTCTATGGCCAGCCTGATTTTTTGTGGAAAACTGTGCTCACAGTAAACATTGCAAGTCTTGGAACTTATTGAACGTAATGTATGAAAAAATCTATCTTCGTTTTATGAAAATATTCGCGATTTCGTAAAAAGCAAGGTTTTCTAATAGCGCTTTTATCTCTAAATCTTAAATTTTCGTTTGCCCCTAAAATTTAAAAGCCTTCTAAAATTTAAAGGATTCCCTTTTTTTGAATACATGCACAAATTACAGAAATCGGTTGACGCTTTCCTGTCGAGAAGTAGTTTTAAAAAGGGGAACCTCCGCTCCAATACATAACCGCGGGCCACCTTCAGAAGGGTTATCAGACTCTGTGGAGATGGACGACTGGAACAGGCTAACGTGACAGTATTTTCTGCTACCGGAGAGTTCAGTTCCAATCAAATCGTAAAATTGTGCAGTTTAACTTATTAACCGGAGCGTAGGCCTGGGGCCCAGCCCGGTTAATAAAATAGCTTTCTGTTTTTTTTTTTTTGGTCGTCGATCTCTCTATACCGTCTACTCCGCCCAAGTGCTAGGAGGAGAGCTAGGGGTGAGTAATGAATATATATGAATGTATTCGCCTTGTGAAAGATTTTCTCGGGTAGGTAACGAAGCCCGGACTCGGAGAGAGCGGCGGAAATCGAGCCTATGTGAAAGTTGGACTGGTCCAAATAGATATTAATTTAGGACCGCGTAAACACATTGGAGCGGCGTACAGATTTTCGCAACGTCGGTGAGTTTTGCCTCGTCAAAATATTAAAATCATTGTACTCACTACTAGGTGGACACACATAGGAGCGCCATTAGTATCAAATTTTTTTTTATCAAGCTTACGTTACATTTCGCCAGGGTCATAATATTGTCCTGTTTTTGTTTGTGTGAAATACATTTCTTTTTCCGTAAAGGAAAACAGAAACTTGCCCAGACTCGCAGATTTATGTAAACAGAAACTTGCCTTGAGACGTGCAGTGATTTATATTTGGACGATTACGGTCATAGGGTCACGTCGAATCGTGGAACTTGAAGAGATTGCTTGTGAGGTGCGTACGTACATCACAGACACTCGAAGCGCCATTAGATCAAATTTTTTTTATCAAGGCTACGTTTACATTTCGCCAGGGTCCATAATAATTGTCCTTTTTTGTTTTTGTGTGAAATCACATTTCTTTTCCGAAAAGGAAAACAGAAACTTGCCCTAGACTCGCAGATTTATGTAAACAGAAACTTGCTGAGACTTGCAGATTTATATTTGGACGATTACGTCATAGGGTCCCTTCGCATCGTGACTTGAAGAGATCGTCTGTGAGGTGCGTACGTACAATCACATACACTGGAAGCGCCATTAGATCCCATTTTTTTTATCAAGGCTATACGTTAGATTTCGCCAGGGTCACCCTTTTGCCTAGAATGATAATTTTATGAGATATTGTCCTGTTAAAATAATTGTCATTTTGTGTGAGAATACATATCTTTCCCGTATGTTTTTTTCTGAGAAAAACAGAAACCTGCTGAGAAATGCAGATTTTATAAATAGGAACGATTACGTCATGGGGTCACATGAGTCAACGTCTGTTGATAAACCAGGGTCCCCGCCGATTTATGTCAAGTTTCATATCAAGCTATTACTTTTGATTTGGAAACTTGAATACTCCTGCTGTTTTATTTTTAGTGTGAAATACATTACTTTTTCGTGTTGGTGCAGCAATTCACTTCCTTGTATGCAGAAAGTTTATAAATAACAACCATTACGTTACAATCTCACATTTTGACTCACGCAATTTGTCTCAACTGTTGAACTAGAATTCTGCGAATGATGAATGGTGCAACGCGGAACGTCTGCCGATTGATGGTTCACTCAAACAAACGCGATTCGTAAAAACTATGTTGTCGTGTTTTTTTCCTCTTATCCAAGTTTGGCTTTATATTGAGGAATGATCTTCAAAGACTGCTCAGTAGGCAAGAACATTGACAGTAGGCACTATACGCAAACATCAGCCTTCAGCGTGACTGCCGTGACTAATCTGATAGATTTCAAGCAAGAAAGCAGGTAAAACGGCTTGCTTGCTTGATAAAAAAAAGCCCGGTTATATTTTCTTCGAAAATTCTTGT
>MU827379.1:25506-98821 GCA_029204205.1 Desmophyllum pertusum
TCTAACTGTTGCGTAAAAGTAAAAAACAAAAATCAGTGTTAGAAGTTTTTCGCGCGAACGTTCTCTTTATTAGACGAAAAGGGGATACCAACTAGTTGTTGTTTTAGAACTGGTACCTTTTAAGGGTTGCAAATTAAGGTTATTCGTTTTATTCGTTTTACATTGCTCAGTTTTGTAAAAACATAAATATTAAAGCGTTATCAGATTAGTACAGCTACAAAATCTCATTACACTAAGTCAGTCGAAGATCAGTTTTATCTCTGAATATGACAGACCTAGTCTTCAATTTAGAGATTTTAGACTAATTAGGATACAAACATCTTGTCAAGTTACTTGTCGTTTTTAATACGGCTGAAAAGTATACTCTTTGTTTCGATCACCATAAAGGAAGTCAGAAATAATCCCCGCGTAAAGTAGTCTCCTACGCAGCCGTTATTTGTGTCGTCACGCAAACGCTTCTCCACAAATAACGGCTGCGTAGGAGACTACGCGTAAAGCTGCCCAAAAAATAAGAACACACTATCGTAGTAGAAGGTCATTTTTACTTTTATTGATTCAGTTACATTTAACTGTCCAACAATCTATGGTGTAGACCTTCTATGTTTTTAAGCGTCCAATCCGGTTTATTTTTGTTTTGTCTTCAAACAGTCACTGCATTGTTCATTTCCTAGCAACAAAGGCAGAAAAAGCCTTGCCTTTCGCCAAGCATTTCCACTTCCACCCCAGCCCATGTGCAGATACCACTCACGCTGGTAATTATAAAACCACGGAGTGCAATGCCATCCAAAGAACCACCAGCAGATTCGCCACCTCTTGTATCTGGAAAATAAAATGAACCCACAGCAAGGAGTTGAACTTTATGAGTGTTATCGAATAGATCTGCTTTCAGACAGACGAACGTTAGCCCAAGCAAAAGAAGGAAAAAGTCGGGCAAGTTTTACGATGGGAACAACTCTCTAATTAGGTCTCATTCAATCTCACCTCTCAAATCTGTTTGATTTTGTGTTAAATTGTTCATCAAAGTGTCGGATCATGGTACATGTAAATATGGACAATACTGGAGAAATTTGTGACCTATACAAAGTCCTTTGCCTTTGCATTCCACCGTCACTTTATTACTTCGTATCCCGCTGAGCTGGGTTGAAAGTGATGTACCACGTGATTATATTACCTTGATCGGTATCTTGTAGCAACTGCATAATGCTGGGATTACTCCGACCCAGATCCCTACGATGGCAGGATATCTGTTCTTGACAGCATTAATGGCGGAGTCTCGTATCCAAGAACGATAAATTCCAGGAATTGAAGACCACCAGCTGGTGTACCCGAACAAGCTTCCTCCCAGCGGGCTCTGTCGCTGAGATACCAGTTCCTCAGTTTGCTATCAGTCATATCCCAGTGAGTGTCGCTCCGCCCCCAAACAAGCAGAATGTGTAAATTTTAGCACGAATGTCTTGAACGTAATAGCGGGGCTGAATGGAAAGAGAAGTTCTATTAACAATTATAATAAATTAACCAATAAGACTTTACTGGAAATATGGGCAGATAAACCTCCACACAGCACATAACTACTAGCAGTGGTTCCACTTAGTCAGCTCAGTAAAAATCGAGGACTGCATTAATCTGATTTGAGGGTCGTTTGTGAAGGCCTATTTCTCGGGCTTTATTATTATTTTATGCTTCTGTAAGAGACAAAGGGAACAGAGATCTGGATAAACGTGAAGAACAATTAGTTATGGCCGTAAGTGATAGATACAATATTCGCATCAGTCGGCTACATGGGCTGATTTACTATGGCAAGCCGAAGACGAGCCATTGTAACTCCCATACAGATCTGGCGCGAATATTGTATCCGAGCTTACCGACTTGGATGCGTTTAGCGACTGACTATCTTGGCTATACAAATCATTTTTTTTCTGCGTATTTCGACTTGAGTGCGCTTCTTCGTCATTCACTTTGTCCAAGTCATCCACTTATCATTTATTCACATATTCGCTTTGACATTATTGAGCCTTGCAGTATGGCAGGACATATTGTCAAATAAGAACCTAGTTGTAATGGCCTTGCTCACCATGAGTCCTCCATAGCTCATTGGTTAGAGCGTCCAACCGGCACCTGGAAGGTCATGGGTTCGATTCCCGTTGGGTGCTCAGAATTTTTTTTTTTCCTGAGTATTTCGACTTGAGAGCGCTTCTTCATTAATTCACTTTGTCCAAGTCATCCACTTATCATTTATTCATGCAAATCATTATAAGGCGAAGTAAATCGAAATAAAACTTTCTGTAAATCAGGACCGCGAAATCTGTATCCAATTTACAGATATTCATTAAACATGCATCCATTTCTTTTAGACTTCTTATGTAAGGTACCTTCCCGTTTTCATCACTTTATTGAGTCAGATATTGAACCGGCTGCAAAGTAATCAATAATTGTCTTGAGATAGAGCGATGTTGACTTACAGTGTACCATGGCGGCTGCCAGCAGGGCTTCCAGAGACACCGTGGTATCCTTGGTAAAGCTTCTGATTGTAGCCGAAACCACGATGAGGCATGCGCCAACCTAAATGTAGACATCGATCCATTAGTTAAGGGATTTTAAATCAGCTCCTACTTTGTTCACTAAAGTGGCTTTACAACTTAAAAAATGCTTAATCGATTACCTTGTTTCATTTGTTTGTATTTTAATAGTTTTTTATTTCATTTTATAACAAGAAGCTTAAAAAGCTTACACCTTGGTCATATTTCGGCCACCGCTTTTCTTGCCGGTCTAAAAACATTTGTGTCAGTTACTGAGCTATCACGCGAGTCACGTTAATTTCTGTGGTTTGCTTGATTCACAGCAGCTAGAGCCATGGTAATTCCGCCACGAATGACGTAGTTGTTAAATTTAACTGTGCTTGTGCGTTTTCAGCAAATATTTACTTTCTGTTCTGACTAAAAAGTAAACACAAAATTAATTTGTCATAAAAAAAGAACAACACATCGCAGGTACCGACGAAATCTCATTTCTCGTTAGAAAAAGAGTAACCTTTCTCGGAAAATTACACATACTACGTTTCGACCCAAGTTCGTCAGACGTGACTAGAGCAAATTTAGCATACATGGCAAGCTGATACCATTAGGACGGCAAAGACTAGAAAATGCAGCATTACGCGAACAGTAGCCTGCCCAGCTCTCATCCTACCGGTTTGGCCGAGTGACTCGACCGAGGTATTTAGTCACCAGAAAAAGAAACGGGGTGACCCAGGTAAAAGCATTACAGCATTACTGTACATAACCTTGTTTCAGCTCAAAAATATATGAGTACATCAGGTTTGACACTGACAGGAAATTCTTCCAAATTCCAGGAATAATTACTCACGTGTTTTCGTGGTAGAATAAAGTGGACACGGACAATATACAAACGAGAAACACTGAAAAACAGCAAGCTAAGCCTAAGCTAGTTGGATCCCGTACTTGTCGTCAACCTAATCCAACTGTGTTTCCTGGGGGAAGGGGGGGGGGGGGGGGGGGGGTAGAAAGTGCCCGCGCTGACTTCAAATTTATCGTACTTAAAGAGCATTCAAGCAATCATAGCCAAACTCGCTTTAGCCAAACTCGCTTTAGCCAAATTTGGTATTTTCAGCTTAATTTTCAGTTTTCATGAGATTTCCGCTTTCTACGAATAGTTCCCTCAAAATCTTTGCAATTGTTGCATCCTTATATTGTTTTCGATGTTTTCAAATGAAATTTGGTGATTTTTTGACATTTATGAACAATTTAAAAATCCAAGATGGCGGATTCAAGATGGCGGACATTTTTTAAAGTATGACGCGTTATTTTGGCGTGATATGATATCACAATTGATTCGTGATTGTCATTAAAATAAACATGTTTGAATGCTTTATACACCACACAAGTTTCATTTTTATAGCACAAATAGCTTTCGAGATGCAGATCGTTTTAGCCAAATTTGTTGTTTTTTGAGCTTAATTTTCAGTTTTCATAAAATGTTTGCTTTTTACGATGAAATCTTTGGCAAAATCTTTGCCGTTTTAGCATCTTTATATTTTTCTTAATTTTTTCAAAACAAATTTGGAGATTTTCTGACATTTCTGAACAATTTAGAAATCCAAGATTTAGGATCCAAGATGGCGGATTTTTTTAACGTATGACGTCATTATGGCGTGTATGACGTCATAATTGATACGTGACTGCCACTAAAATAAAGATTTTCGGATGCTTTACACACCATGTAAGTTTCATTTTCATAGCGTCAATACTTTTCGAGATACATAGGCGGGTGGCACTATCTGCCCACCCCACCCCCCCCGCCCCCCCCCCCAGGCTCAGGAAACGAAAAAAAAGCCCAGGCAGAATAGGGTTAAAATGAGTCCACGGTTTTAATCCCTCGTTCAGTTCCCAATTACATTGTAAAAAACAGTTTAAAGTAATGCAAAATAATAACATTTTTGGTGATTTCTAGTACCGTATTTATTTACCCGCCTGACTGAATATGAAGACTTTTATCCTGTATCAAGTTTTTTACCTGTCATAGTAAGCAAATATTTGTGCCCAGGCCACTGCTCCGCAGCCACTATAACATCCACAGCAACGATGCTGGTGGTAGTTAGGAAACAGGTGTGGATGATAAACACTCCAGTAGGACCAAGGGCTCCAACGCTTTGTACGGCTTGCGAAGTTCGTCTCTATGCCAAATCTCTTTTCCCACACGATGCCATCATCACTTGTAGTTACCTGCACGCTAAAACTGATATCTGTATTCATAAGGATCTTTTGGACTGTGCTTTTGTCCTTGTGGACGAGTAGCTCAAAGTAATTGATGCCATTCCGAGCCGAGATAAATAAACGGCTGTTTACATACGTCAAGTCGCTACCGCTGCAAACTAATTAAAAAGAGCCTGAGTTATATGAATACTGGTCTCTTAATACCAAGTAACAAGATGGCTGTATTATACTGAGAGGTAGAGCTTAATAATAAATACTCGTCTCATCAAGACCAAGTGATATGTGCGTAGTAACAAGATGTTTTCCTCCACTGTAGAAGTAAACTTTATTTGAAGTTTAGTCTCTCTGGGACCAAGGGACCCGCTAGAGTTGCGGACAGTTCACTTGGTCACAGAGAAACCAAGACTCATATAAACTCTGTCACTTTTCTTTATCTAGGATAGGTTTCAACAAAATGTTAGTAACCTGTAGACGAGCTGGGGAGAGATCATCCTCCGGCATGCAATGAGGACTAAACATAAAAAAAAATCAAAGTAATATATTTTGCTAGCCACCCAACTATTATGTTTTTTACAGGTCGTTTCAAATGTGTTTGTACAATCCAATGACGTCAATGTTACGCTAAACAACCGATCCTTACCGTTCGGGAGAACTGCGCAAAGTTTCTTTTGCCAGTCAGCGGTCTTCAGGTCACTTTTTATTCCGCCAGTGCCAGTGAAAAATATCCTTGGTGTACTCTTATAAGGGTGGAATCCCAGAGATATTCTGTGTTTGGATCCTGATTGAAGAGCCTCCTCGTCATATTGAGCCAGCTTCTGTACACTTTGAACCTGCCTTAAACTCCCCCATTCACCTTCTTCGCTAACTTCACATGAAAGTCCACGCCATTCTTTGTTGAAGAATGTCAGGCTTGCCTTCACCATTCCAGGCAAACTTTTCCATTGTTTTGGATCAATCTGCAAAACACGTCAAAATATAATGCCATTTTCACAATCATAAGTAATGAAGAACTTGGAGAATAAAAGAGCCAAATTTGGGCTATTGAATTGCGCTATCTTTCGATAGAATTTCACTTGTAAAAAACGGGAAAGCAATGTTTCAAAAACACCATCCACTTAGCTTTCTTTCCTAACTTTGTTGTCAAAACACTAACCGGCGCGTTTGAAGTCCAGTTGTAAGTGGCAGCGACTGGAATACCCGACCGGTCTTCACACATGTACAGCCCCGCCTGGCTGAGTCTGTAGTGCTTGAAACAGGTCTGGCCATTACGCCTTGCTTGCATATTGAGCGCATCTGTTGGGCGATACTGTTGGCTGGTAGCATTTATGTCACCGCTCTCGACAAACCGATTGTCAGCTGTTTTGGGACCAGCAGATAACAGGAAATATTCCTTGCCATCTCCGCTGAGGATTTCGTAGTAAGCGATGTCGTCTTGTTTGAGGTCCTTGCGGTATATTGGTCGTGGCCCGTCTTTAGCCAATAAATTGGCACTTGCTAGACCTGTGAAGCCTTTTTCGGTCATTAGATCTAAAACTTTGTCTTGGGCTTCATAAGAAATAAGTGCACTGAGCGCTGGTTCCATTGCCATGGAGACAAGGACCAAGACCGCAATCAGCCTTAGGGTACCCATTGAATAGCGCTAGCTTGGGAGATCTGTTGAGAGTATTAGTTTTTCATGAGTTGTTTCAATATTGAAAACTATGGCCTTACAAGGAAAACATAAAAGCGAAATAAGAATAAAAACACTGACGAGTAGTGGGACGTAAGAAATGTAAAGTTCAAATGCTTAGTTTTTATGACACTCAGATGTGTTAAAAAATAAGTTATAAAGGCGTTTCATAACATTATAGCGTTGAGACATTTTAATACTGATCGTATTTTATTTCAAGAGTAAACGATAGAAAGCTGGCTTACAGCAATTGGAATGAAATCAACCTGGCTTTTTAAAGATGAAGGCGCAATATAAAAGGGAGGTTAACCCCAGGAAGACTGAACTAATTTGTCAATCAGCGACTGGAGACATAAGCTCCAAATTAGCGGCAAATGAGCTGTTACGTTCTTCCTTCCGAAATTACTCCAAACAAGCAGAAAAAGTTGCTTATTCTACTTTACAGTTACTTATTCTATCCAACCTCGTTCCCAGGGTCTCTCTTCTGCCCGCCAAAAGCGATTGAAAAGAGACCCCCGTTTTGGCGAGAAATAGAGAGACCCTGGGAACGAGGTTGTATTCTATCATGAAATAGTTTGTTTATCTAGAAATACGAGCCATGCAAAAGAAATGGAGTTTTTGGGCAAAGTTATTACCGTATTACATTTTTTTTTTTTTTTTTGTATTTTATTTATTACCGTATTACATGACATTTTCGCAACACTTTAATTTCGCGATTTGGCGGAAATTTTAAAATCTTAGTCACTTAATTTTCGCGATTTCGTCCATCCGAGCGTTCGTATCGAATATTTAACAATTATTCCATACGCTCTTGTAGGATATGAGATGATAACATAACCAATGAGGCGCGCTTCGCGCCGAATAGCCCTTTTCACGGCTAACTTGTCATATTTGCATAACAATACAGTTAAACGTAGAAGCGAGGCAATTTCGGGCACAAGCTGTAAAACATCGTGATTTTCTTGAATTACTTGAACCATGTTAGAATACAAACAGTTTTAAAACAGAGAAGAAGTACATATACAACTCTTTTAGTTAAAATTGTCCGTAAAGATCGTAAGACGATCTCTCTGTTGCTCATACGAATCTACTCTTTATAAATAGAGAAAACTTGCTTTACAATTTTTTCTAAAAACGACGTAAACTAGAAGGATTGTAGTTCGTACTCTAGGGCTATTGGTTATAATCATCTCATATCCAACAAGGGTGAATGGAATAATTGTTTTATTAAATACCTCACTAACTTTAGGTTAAACTTCGGTATTACTTTTAAAAATTTATAAATCGGCTGAGTGATTTTCAGTTCCATCTAAATGAAGCATGATTTGTATGAAAACGGCGGCAAAACGGTGCGGTGTTATGAGCTACCTTCTGGCCTTCTGATTGGCTCCTTGAGCCCATGTTATCAGCTCATAACACGCCGACGGATTCTGCCAAATATGGTAGCTCATAACACCCGGCCTTTGTGACCAAATATGGTAAATAATGCGCTATCTCGACAATTTTTCAGGACGATTTGTTTGCGAGACAGTGAAATTTGAAAAAGATAGCTAAATTCATCAAGTAAAAAACATTGGCCTTTCTAAATCAAACTAAAGTTAAGACTAATACACATTGCACGAAGTTTGGAACGAAATATTTAATGGGAAATGCCTGTAAATGTACAACAAATACGATTGAACGAGCACTAAAGGTGGCCTGAAACAACTTACGGGAAGATCTGACAAATTCGTCCAAAAAATGAAAACCTGTTTTATACATCGAAAGTTTAAGCACAGGCTCACCATCTTCTGTTTGTGTGCTCACGGGTATCTACGATATTCAAATTTCTTTGTACAATAGAATTGTTATTGTGAACATTAATCTTCCTAAAAATCGGTATTTAGGACTGTCTATATTTAATAAAATAAAGTCCAAATGTTTGGACGTTGTTTAACTTTGCTTTGATGCGGTTTTTACGGTGATTTGAAGCGTGCGAGAGCAGTTTTCGGACTTCAAAGTTTTTACTCGCTTCTAGAATACTAATATTACAACAAGGCATGCAACTTTGGACCGACAAATTCCGTACCTCATCTCGATTTTTTCCCTAAAAAAGCATTTCTTCGATTCGATTTCCTAACAGCTCCCGCATCTCGAAAGACAAGTACTCGAGCTACAATCTGGCCAAATTTGAGTACGAAAGGTTCGCGGATTGATCTTGAAAAACCAGCTGGAATATCGAATGACAGTGGCGGATCCAGTCTCGTTGATCTTAACTTAGGCAATCACGACGGCGACCCTTAAAACAACGTGGAATGAGAAATTAATTTATATTCGCAATTATACAGATTTATTCCGTTTGATAGGCTTATTTTCCTTTTTCTCAGGGTGGCCGTATTTCAACTCGGGGTACCCAAGGGAAGTTTTTGTTTTGATTTTACCCATATTTTGCTAATAATTACGCTGTCCCATTCGAGTAAGCTTTGAGAAATTAGGGTATAGCGGTGCAAAAATTTCGTAAGATTGAAATACAAGAGTGAGTTTAGCAGAAGTTCAAGCTTCCATGTGCAGACTGGAACTAACAAGAAAATTAGATGGTGTGGAAAAGTAGCAGCAGCCAAACCCCTTTTAGTGCGCCTTTGCGTTTAAGCGTTTTTAAACACCTTCCCTAAAATAACTGAACTTAAAAAAGTACCAAGCAAGAAAATAGAAAAGAAACAACTACGGTTAAACATAAAATGCTCTCTAGGAACACGAGAGGAAATATGATTCAATATATTTATAATTCAATATCGAAGAAAACGTTGACTATATTATAACATCTCTTCTAGTCACCACAAAAGAGATTTCTTTTAAAAACTCGCTAGTTCTTCAATTTAAGTTTTGCGAACCTATAAAAGTGTTAAAATTCATACACACTTACCTAAACTTGTCTCCTTTGCCTTTATCTTAATCTCTTCCTATTTTTGTCGCAGTTCCACTTTCCCTGTAAGCAGCAAGCTTAATAAAGCTTTCTCTCGATATCTTTATATATCTTCTCCCAGGCACTTGTTTACTATTTCCTCGCATTAGTTATGTTCACTTTACTCAGGTGATCATTTCTGCACTTATAAAATCTTCTGATTGTTTAAACACAAGATTATCCACTGTCAAATGCAGCTTGCCATTTTCCCGATCTTTTTGCGTCTTAATGCGCAATTTTAATGAACTCGGGATGAAAAGCTAGTGACATCGTCAAAAGAATATAGTGTTTTCAGTATCATTTTAACATGAAACGTTGATTCAAGTTACCAAATTGATGAATGGGGCAGTCTTTACAATCTTTATAACATTCTTTTCTAAAAAAATCATTTTTTTATCGCCAGTTCAATTCGAATATCTTCGAGGACACCTTCCGAACAGAAATTCCACGGAAACTGTTGAGGATAAAATATAACGACAATGACACGAAATTAGCAAGATGTTTGATACTCAGCTTATAATTAATGACGATGACGATAATTCTAAAAGTTAAACAAATAAAACACTGTCGCACCCAGCTCTATGTTTCTCATGCAATCCTATCATCTTTGGCAAACACTCAGTGATATTTAATCGATGTTTAATAAGTTAAGTTCTCAGCTTGTCGCACCCAGCTTTATGTTTCTCATGCAATCCTATCATCTTTGGCAAACACTCAGTGATATTTAATCGATGTTTAATAAGTTAAGATCTCAGGTTTTTTACTGTTATTTAAACAGGAAAATGGCTCTCAAATCAATCAATCAATCAATCAATCAATCAACTTTATTGGCTAGGACACAATTACTGGTAAACCCAGTAGTTTACAATGACTGTTTGAGAGCCATTGTGTTAACATTATTGGCACCGAGTAGTGTCAAGAATAGAAAAGCAAGACTTGCTCCATTAAGATGTTTTCAAAATGTCTTGAAATAAATTGTAGTAATCACCTTTTTCGACGAAGGATAAGTTTATCTTCAGTAAACTAAGATTATAGCGATTATAGGATAATAAAATCAAGTCAAGATACAAGCCTAAAAAATCGCGTGATTGCCAGTGTACCATCAAATTTCTACAAGGTTTACGAGTTATCCAGCATGTAGCAAGTTCTTTCTGTTTAAAGGGACACTGTCCTGATTTTAGCATGATTTTGGGAAGCTCAGACACATATCTAGATCATAGGAAGTTGATCAATAATATAATGGTTTGATTCTGTAGAATAACACTCGACAAATGACAGGAACCCATTAGGAAGTGAGGATGACGAACGACAGCGAGGATGGAAATGGATTGCGATATGGATTTTTGAAAAAAACGTCAGGATGTCAGTTTTTCAAAGATTCAAATTTGGCTCGAAAATCTTTGAAATTTTGCAAACATTTTGTTGCAGTATGAAATTTCTTGAAGAAAATGCTTTTTATCATTTAGTTAGAGTTTATTAAGTTCTTATTTCATAGATTTAGGGACCATTTCATGCATTTATAACAGTTGTGAGCAAATACGCCGGGACAGTGTCCCTTTCAGTGCGCTCATACTCCTTCCTGTAGCCTGTATAATACTATTTTCGTTTACGCTTTCTGCCAGGATATTTTAAAAATAAAGTAATCCTTGTTTTTCATCAAACATATGAGTCAAATTATAGAAGCACCCAGTTACCCAGTTAGATCCAAAGATCCCAAATCTTGCAGAAGTGTTATGTTTACATGAAAAGGAGCTACTATTTGTTTAATAGATGGTCAAAAACTTTCACGAGTGTATAATGCACATATCTTTTACTCAATAATGACATCTATGAGAAACAATACTTCCGTACATCTGTTTCTCGACAAGCTTAGTAGTCACAAAAGCACACTGAATCAACAAAATCTTCAACATTCTGAATAGACAGAGCTAACTTATCATCAAAGATACGAGTACTCAACCCAAATTGTTAAAAACGCTGGCAACATAACGACGAACAAATAAAACCAAGAAGATAAAAGTTCTAAAACCGAACATGTTAAGGTGTTGTACGCCCCTTATTCATAACTGAACAACATAAACGGCCTCCCTGCAATTTTTTGTTTGGCAAGCCGGTTTTCAAAGAAATTAAAGTTAATCGCATTAAAAAGGCACTGAAAATATATTGTCTTGAGAAGTTTGAACTTTTTTGGTTCAACGGCTCCAAAGTTACGGCTCATTCGAATTTAAGACATTTGTATGGAAATCACAACCTATCCTAATTAGCCTCACTTTCATGTGTTAGTTTAAAGGCCATATTCATATTTGAAGAGAAGTTTTAAAAGCCTTTTAAATTAAAAACAAAAATGAAAGCGACGCTTTTTACGATAGGTTGTGATTTCCCATACAAACGTCTTAAATTTGAAAGAGCCATAACTTTGGAGCCGTTCAACCAAAAATACTCAGACTTCTGACGATGATATATTTTGCAGTGCTCATTTATGTCATATCATCAATTTCTTTGAAAACAGAGCCAAACAAAAAACTTGGAAGGCGGCCATTTATGAATAAGGTCTATGGCCATCCGTTATTTTTTTACTCTAGCTTATAGTAACATTCACTGCTAACATTCATTCGTTCTAAAACTTTTTTTAACCGATGTTTGAATAACCACTGAAAAGTGTTCCCTTTTAATGACAATAATTTTTCTAGTTTATGGAAACATTAATGCTGACATTCACGTTTTATATAACCCTTCTTAGCTAACAACTATTTAAATAGCCACCGAAAAGCGTTCCCTTTCACCACCATACGTTTTCTAGTTGATCACAAGAGTTCTTAGCTAACTTGTACTGTTTGAAGGCCCAATTTATACAACGCATATTTAAATAGCCACCGAAAAGCGTTCCCTTTCACCACCATACGTTTTCTAGTTGATCACAAGAGTTCTTAGCTAACTTGTACTGTTTGAAGGCCCAATTTATACAACGCATTTCAGTCGCGTCGAATACAATTCTAGTCCCTGAAAACTCACTAAAATTACTTTAAATCAGCGCAATGCTAACACAAATAACAAATTAGAACACGGTGCTTCCATCAGTGTTCTATTGTCATATAGTCAAATTAAATAATATTAGCGAGATTTGTGCGGCTTGAATTACATTCGACGCAACTGAAATGCGACTTAATGTGATGTATAAAGCCTTTGTTGTTGTTGTTGTTCAAACTTTGTTCATCTCTCAAAAGCACAGTTCGTCAAATTAGGTCCATTTTTTGACCTGATACAAAATGGGGTTCTTTTCCCTCCGAAAATCTCTAATTATAAGACTTTTAGGTACAGCAAAACCACTTCAATTCTTTGTTTTCATCTGACGTCATCAAAATTCTAAAATCTAAACTGTTAATCCTTCAAAGCTATTCTTTTTATATCTTCTAGACATGGAAATTATTATTCTCTATGCAAAGTTTGATATAGATTCAGTGATTCCTCTGGGAAATAAAGCTATTTGAAATTTGTGATGTCCCGGATGAACGTCTTTCTGAACTGTCACAAATACGGATATTTTTATATAATTTTTAAATTTTCTGACGTGATAATAATTTAGAAGTGATGTCTAAACATATTTGAAGTGAATGCTAATGATATTGACGGTAGAATCTACTCTACTTCTTGTGCAATTTTATGGCGGCCATATTTGTGCCCCTCTGAAGGACACAAACATGGCGGCGGCATACTAAATACTGTAATTTTCTGAAAATTAGTTTGGCAATAACTCGGTTATGAAAAACGCTACAAAGCTATAATTTGGAGAAAACGTTTCTTTCTGCCAGTTCTTTTACCTGTTAATTTTCTGATGTTGTTCATGCAAGCAAACAGTTGTTGTAATGTTGATGAAAACCACCAAAACAGTGGAACCCCTACTTTGGGACACCTCCATCAAACTTTTGTCCCGGCAACATTAAAGCTGATATAATCGTTGTATCTATTAACCTCTATTAAGGGGACACTTTCCCTTGTCCCGAGGGTGTCTCCTTGTGGCGGTTTCACTGTATTCATTTTCAGTCCTTAAATTCCAAGAATTTATTTAATAATAATAATAATAATTTATTGACTTGATATAGCGCCTTTTAACATTAAAATGATCAAAAGCGCTTTACATGAATGAATTGGACATTGGACCTTATTTGATACTCCACAATTTTCGGTGGCAAAAGTCCGTCTATAGCAACATACTTGCTAACGTTCACTAGACATCCTGCACAAGTATTTACACGCTGGGCACCAAACACTCAGGTGCCTTTCATCAGGGACCGATGATCACAAAAACATTGTCAGAAAAATCACCTTGGAATAGTCAAATGTCTGTCCACTTAGTACTGGCCAATAACCTTGTGGTAGCAGCTGTAATGAGCCTATGATGAATCACGTGATAAATGTCTGCCCACTTAGTACTGGCCAATAGCCTTGTGGTAGCAGCTGTAATGAGCCCATGATGAATCACGTGATAAATGTCTGCCCACTTAGTACTGGCCAATAGCCTTGTGGTAGCAGCTGTAATGAGCCTATGATGAATCACGTGATAAATGTCTGCCCACTTAGTACTGGCCAATAGCCTTGTGGTAGCAGCTGTAATGAGCCTATGATGAATCACGTGATAAATGACTGTCCACTTAGTACTGGCCAATAGCCTTGTAGTAGCAGCTATAATGAGTCTGTGATGAATCACGTGTCAAATGTCTGTCCACTTAGTACTGGCCAATAACCTTGTGGTAGCAGCTTTAATGGGCCTGTGATGAATCACGTGTCAATTGTCTGTTCACTAAGTACTGGCCAATAGCCTTGTGGTATGTCCACTTAGTACTAGCCAATAGCCTTGTGGTAGCAGCTGTAATGGGCCTGTGATGAATCACGTGTCAAATGTCTGTCCACTTAGTACTGGCCAATAGCGTTGTGGTAGCAGCTGTAATGAGCCTGTGATGAATCATGTGTTCGTGTCAAATGTTTGTCCACTAAATACTGACGGCACATCCATCATGGCACCTATCGTCAATTCTGCTGCTTTCTCTTTCTGCCTTGAGACAGCGCCATTATCCGACAGTAAACGAGTAAGATAACGGCTATCAGGACACACACGTACCTAGCCTTAAAATGTATGTAGTCTATGCAGCAAGTCACCATATAATAATGTGCTTAGCACTGATTATTTATTGTACTTTACTTGGGAACGAATTATGCCTCTGGTCTGTTATTGAAGATTGGGGAAACAAACACACCAAAGCAAGAGATGCCTTCTTGGTGTATACACGACTTGAGATCTTCTGTAGCCATCTGTTAATAAAACAAACACACATATATATATAATGAGCTTATTAAGTACGTGGGAGGGCTGGATGGGAAACATTTGGCTCGAGAGGTCCGCATGGCGTACGTACCGAGTACAACGATATCCGTGCAAAATGACTGATAGCCAAACATTTTCCTAATCCAGTCAGTGCTACTTTTAAATTTCATGCTTGCTTTTCAACTCCTATAGAACTGCAAAGATCTCATTCTCGTTCGTTTTTTTTTTTTTCCACTAACATAAACTTAGTCAATAAGTATTTTGTTATACCACCTTTTTTGAGCTTGATTTTGTTGGAAGGTCGTTAAATCATGATTTTAGTGACTGTCATGAATTGCGCAAGTTGAATGTATTGTTGACGTGTATTGTTAGGATTGCGTCATCGGGGCGGTACGATAGCACGATTTCAATGTGTCGATAAAATTAAGGGAGAACAAACCAATCGTCAAATGTTCTCTTGAACACTGTGTGTGCATTTTCAGTACATTTGCGGTAATTTGCTCTCGTATACATTAACCTTATCCACTTCAGTTGCAGTCAAACTGAGGGCCATTTTAATTTGCGGTAACTTTGCCTCTTTCATTCTCTTTGCTGCCATTCTGAAGGCCAAATGAAGAATACTTTGAACGCTGTTTCGTCGAAACCTAGACAATGTTGAGATGGATGTGCAATGAATTTTCCCTTTCAGAGCAGATTTCAGCGATGTAGGAAGTTGTAAGGTGTCGTAAAAATCAGGAGAGAACCAGCGTTTAAATTCATTGTCAAATGTTTGCCTACTTTGACCTGCTATTTGTATAGGTAATAGCATGAGTTGTAGTAGTGTTTGGAAATAATACCGCGAGTAATATTTCAAAGGCGAGTGATATTTTGGACAATTTTGAAATATTACGAGCCGGTATTATTCCAAATACTACGTACAACTCATGCTATTATTTGTTTATAATACAAGGCAAATATCCTATCCGAGTACACGACGATCGTAGCTTCACAGATGTCATTGGAGCTTCGTTTTGAAACGTTTAAGCAATGGAATAAAGCCACCGGCCGGTAGGCCATGGCCTAGGCCATGTGGCCTACCCCACGTTTTGTCCCTACCCGTTTTTGTTTTCATTTTCAGGATTTGTGTTCTAGTTGCTCAATTAGTCGTACATGTTTTCAATTTCATTATTCGTTCGCTGTCTATTTTCCATACAAATCCTGATATTTTCAATTCAATTCAATTCTTTATTTGCCCAAAATCAAGTATTATTATTACAATTTCTATCTCATCACTGATGTTACAATATTGAGCAGGAAGTCTCAGAAGCCTTTCTAGGCTTATCTAGGAAACCCCCTTTACTAACTAAAAATAATACTCAAGCGATGTCGGAAATTATAATATTTTACAGATTATCGTATCAGGGCTAGGAAAGAGCTATCACCAGATTACCTAACAATACTCAATAAGAACAGAAAAACAACATCAATACACAATTATTTTAAAAATATATCATTAACTTGCTGATTATCTATGTTTGCTTTGTAAGAATAAAGTTTTAAGTTTTCGCTTGAAAGTTGACTTACACTGAATTTTTTTAAGATCACTTGGTAAGCTATTATATACATCTACTCCTTTATAACTAATACTAAATTTTCTGACATTAGTTTTGATCAGAGGCTTATGTAATTTTTTGTTTGATCTTGTGTTATAATTATGTATATCTTCATTTGCTCTGAAATATATTTTGCCACCGAATTAGTCATATCGTGAGCCTGGGCTATGTGTGTTTGCTCCAGAGTCACGATCAACTCGATCGGAAATTGTAGGATTGTCAGATAGTGTCCCGATTGTTTCTTAAATAAAACAGAAATCAACTTGTTTTTGTTTGGTCATTCCACGATCCTTTGGACTCACCGATCCATTCCTGTCGATTCCTGTCGTTTTAATGTGTTGTCTGCGGGCTACGTTACGTACAGCGGTAAGCCCCATTGCTTTGCGCTCCGAGTGCACTTGTCCCGGACGCTTGTTTGTTCATTTTATTCCAAGTTCTTCTCCTTGAGTCAGATTTATTCCACTTGAACAACCTCTGAGACTCATGGATTCTATACTTGAACCAATCACAGAGACTGAAGAGCAGCAATTTTGCGTGGAAATGATGAAACGCCTTGATCTTCAGCGAATAGACGAACATTTCTGTGATGTGATTCTAGAAGTTGACTCCGGTGACGATCAAGCTAGTTTGAAAGCTCACAGAATCGTGTTATGTGCAGCAAGTCCGTTCTTTTACAACGCTCTGAACAGTGACATGAAAGAGAAGAAAGAAGGAGTTATCCGATTGCAAGAGACGAGCAAAGCTGTGATGGAAGAAGTGTTGAAGTATCTGTACACAGGACATGTTGATATCAATGAACACAATGCATACGAGTTGTTTGCGAAAGCAGATTTTTTCCTTATTCCAAGTCTAAAAGCTTTGTCGGGCAAGTTCATTTTGCAATCGCTGTCTCTTTACAACTGCATGCTGGTTTATTATTTTGCCATAAAGTACCAGTGTGAAGAACTGAAGTATGGTGCGAGGGATTTCATTCTGGCAAACTTTGTTGCTGTAGCTGAAACTGAAGACTTTCTTAATTTGAGCAGCAAACAAGTCGAGGAGTGGATCTCAAGTGATGAAATCATCATAGATGGAGAGGAGAAAGTCTTTGAAGTGGTTGTAAAATGGGTGGAAAATAATGGTTCTAGAAAATATCAATGTTTCTACGACTTGTTTCAGCACGTTCGTTTTGTTTATGTACCTCGTAATTATTTATCCAAAGTGATTCTGCCTCATCGGTTTGTAAAATCCAGAAATAGATGTTTGGATTTAGTCCTAGAGGCAATAAATAGTATTTCGGAGGGTACAGAAGAGTGCTTTTTCTCCCAGTCACCGAGAAATTACCTGAAAACTCATGAAAATGCCATTGTTGCATGTGGACAGAAGAAAACATTGTGTTACCTTCCTTCCCAGAACAAGTGGTATGATTTGGCTAACATGCTATCCAAGCATGACAGCTATTGCCATGCCATGAGTGCTTGTCATGGTAAATTGTATATCATTGGTGGAATTAAGGATGGTAACACTGCAGAACGCTATGAGCCGTCACTTAACTTATGGACCCCCGGAAAAGCGCCTGAATGTTATGAAGTGAATAGTAGCCCAGCTGTTGTTACACTTCAGGGTTTCTTGTTCGCCATTGGTGGAAAAGACAGGAACGGGAAACGAATCAGCTCAGTGCAGAAATACAATCCTGATGCAAACCTTTGGCAAGAAGTCTCTCCCCTTAGTAGTCCCAGATCAAGTGTATGTGCAGTGGCTGATGGAAGTTATCTGTATGCCATTGGAGGTGTCAGTGAAACTGGTGGATTCCTAAAGATCGTTGAAAGGTTTGATCCCATAAATAATAATTGGGACATACTTCCTTCAACTCTTGCAAAAAGAAGGCATGCTGGTGGTGCAGCCATTAAGCAAAAGGTGTTTGTATTTGGAGGCCTAAGCACACAATCAACTGCTGATCCCTGTGAAATGTATGATCCATCTACCAACATGTGGACTGGCATATCAAATGCAGTTACACCAAGAAGCTCTGCCAGTGCTGTGAGTTTCAAAGGGAAAATATATGTCTTTGGTGGTTTTCAAAATGAACAGGGCATGCAAGAAATGTCATTGCAGGTCTATGATGTTGATAATAACAAATGGGAACCCTGCACTGCCACAGGTATTTCACTTGGTTCTGGATTTTGCATAATTTCTCGTCTCAGAATATTAAGAGATGTTTTTAGCTGGATGCAAAGTACATGTACATTCATCAGTCCGGATTATCCCAGTATTTTAGGACAGCCGTGACTCGCGTTTCAACCAATGAGAATCCATGTTGCGATTCACGTATCACGTTTCAAAACAAATCACAAATTTCAAGATGGCGGACGAAGAGAGAGTTGTGAGCTGGAAATTTCTCCTTTCCCGTGGCTCCCGTGAGTTGGAGCTTTCCAATATCTTTCTTCGGAAGGTATATAAATCACGAGAATTGAATTAAAGTTATGGCCGGAAGGGAAACTTTGTTTTCGCATTCAATATTACAGATAAAACTAACGTCCGTCCACATGAAGAACGCAAAATCTTTGGAAATGTTGGCAATGATCGTACAGTACGGGTCGGCAATGGTTTATCGATCTACTTTTTATCTTTCTATGGAAAGAGACCATATAATTGGTAAGCATTTCTACTCTGTATTGTCACCTTTTTCGATTGGATCGTTTATTTTCTTAATTAAGCGCTGAACTGATTTAGACCTTTAAAGAAATGTTTCTTCTATCGAGCGATTTGTGGGCTAAAATCGACAGGACGTCCACATTTGCAATCAGCTCGAGTTAACTTTAAGAAAATTGCACTCTTTTTTCTCCAAATACTTCTAGAGATTTTATATACTATAGATTTGGTTGATTTTGATCTTTTAGTGTGTACACTATGTACTTGGTGTGCAGAGTACTTTTGCCCCAAATTCAATAACTCTGGAATAGGTAATCTGTCTTTTATTTACAAAAATGTACCGAATAAGAAAAATGGACCAATATATTTTTTTCTGATTTGCAATGAAATTATTTCATTGCAAATCAGAAATCTCTGTATTTGGTGTTTATTTCAAATCTCTTTTGTATCTGCTTTATTTTCATGTTGCAAAGAGATATCATATACAGCTAAAACCATATACATCCAAAATGGCCGCTGTATACATGTACATGTGTACTCCTCGCAATGTTTCGTAACTAAAAGTCCCGGATAGGCGTTCATACGTAACTACAGACAATGGATTTTATCATTGCCCGGGATTTTTGAAAAATGGCTGCCATTTTCCTGGAGAACAATAGATTTGTGACGTCACGGCTGTCCTAAAAGATTTGGATAATCCGGACTGTTCATAGTCACAATAATGCTTTTGCTTGAGTTTCATGACCTGTCAATTTCTGAATGGCAACCTCCTACATGTACATGTATGTTAATGTATACAGCAAACAGACAAAAAGTGTGAACAATTTTAATTAATTTGCATTCTTTTGTGTATGCAGAGTATCCAATCATAAGGCAAGCATAGGTACCTTATATCCTTGGCTTGTGATTGGATAGTCTGTGTGCACGAAATAATGTGAATTAATTAAAAGTGGTCACACTTTTGGGCTCCTTGCTGTAAAAATGTTATGTTAGTCATGAAATATTATTTATAGATACCACTGACAATGTTATTAATTGGTTTACTTTGTTGATTGTGCACAGCAGATTAGTATAGCCAAGGTTTTAGTAATGCATAGGCAAACAAAATAATAATAATGATTATCTAGCACCATAGGCATGCAATGCATGCAGAGGGCTATGTGATGCCGTAGCGCTTTGCACCCATTACATACCTATGATGCTTGATAATACAGTCAAACCTGTATTAATCGGACACCCTGAGTCCTCGGGAACTCAGGGTGTCGGCTTAATAGAGGTATCATTTACAGTAAATAAGGAAACTTATAAATTTCTGGACTTTTGCTATCGTCCGCTTAATAAATGGTGTCCGCTTAATACAGGTTTCCTCGGTACAATTTTGAGATTAATTTTGGAGTGGAATATTGAATTATTGGGCAAAAAGTGGTGAGGTTGCAGTTGCGCTCTGTGTTCAGTTGTCATCATCATCTGGGCACCTGCAGCTTGAAACATGCACAACTTTCAGAGATTATTTTTCTGCAAAACTACTTTTTTGTTCATATTTGTGAAGAACTGTGTGTGATCAGAGCAGTTTTGAATTCAGTGTTGGCACTTCTTACATGTATTTACTTCAAGTTTTGTTGTTGTTGTGTTGTGTGCATGTGTTGTGATTGGCCATTGGAATTGCTTTGAATTTGGTGTTTAAGGACACTCAATTCAACACAGAAAATTTCAGGAATAAACTAACTGACTGCAAACACACTAATTGAATATGACCCTTTAAAGTTGTAGTTAAAATGTATTACTAACAGTTCTTTGCTTATTTAAGAAAGGCTTCGACATTTTGATTAAACAGACACTTCAAATGGTTAACCGGACAATTTATTTCCTGACTAAAGACCCTTAGTAGGGTCTCGAAATTTGTGATAGGTCTTGAAATACTGTAGGTCTTGATTTTCAATTGAGTATCGCAAGTAATCCAAACTTGGTTTTGCTTTACTATGTTCTGTGATTGGTTTAAAAAACTTGCGCCACCTACCTCAACCAATCAGATGCTAAACCAAAACCAATCATGGTTTTGGTTCTGGTTTTGGTTTTATGATGCTCAAATGAAAACCGCTCTATTGCAATGTGCTAAAGCTTGGTGACTACAGTCAACTCTCTCAAAAGATGGACACCATGGGGACCAGCACCAACTGTCCGTTTTAGACAGGTGTCCAGCTCCAAAGTTTGGATGCAATGAAATGACTGAAAAACGGCTAGGCTCAATTTCCACCGCTCTCTTGAGTCCCGAACAGCGGCTGGTAATCGAGCCTAAAAAACAACATGTAGGGACCAACACCGGGTGTCGGTCTTATAGAGGTGTCTGTTAAGAGAGAGTTGACTGTGTAAAGCATGAGAGAAGTAGCATGAGAGAAATAGTTGCTACTTCTATCACTCTCTCTCTCTCTCTCTCTCTCTCTCAATGTTACATACTTTTTTTAGCCTTCAAATGTTTTACTGTTTAGTGTTACAGTTTTCACACAATCAGTAACTGACAAAAATCAAAGTTTTTCAATTGAAGGGCGTGGTGGAAAAACAGCATTACGACAGTATAATTCTATTGTCGTAATGCTGTTTTTCCACCACGCCCTTCAATTGAAATGTATTATTTTCAAAAACAGTCATTAACCATTATGCACTCGCCCACAAACCACCTGCACTGCTGGCTGAATATTTCTTAGCCAGTGATGAACCTTTTATATAAAATGGAGCACTGTAAAACTGTTTATTTACCGAGATAAATCAACATCTAATCTCTCCTTACCACAATATATGCATGATAAGCTTAAAAAAAAATGTGGGGAGAATTAATATAATTTTTTCTAAGCTCCTAGGTCAAACCTACACATTATTACCCTTAAGTACAGCAAAAGGGCAGGTATATTTTGCAGGTTGAGACTACTTTTAGAAACATTACACACGCGGTTAGGAAGAGAATGGCATCACGATTAGCCCCGGTTAGCTTAAATTAGCCCAACTGAAGGTTAGCCTAATTCTAACTGAAGGTTAGCCTAGTTGGTTAGCCTAATTGATGGGGTTTGGGTTAGCAGTTGACCTGCAATCTGCAACCTGCAAAATATCCCTGCCACAGTAAAATGTGTTTGTTTATTAATGGTGATTTGTTAATCAGATCAGAAAAAAAAAAATGTTGTGCCCTTGTTACCATTTACAGTATACGTTAAGATATAGGGAATTATTCTTTTATAAAAATTAGAATTGTAAACATGAAGCTGTTCTTCCGAATCATTGTAAATTTGCAGAATCATTGTAAATTTGACCTTTAATTTCTTAAGGGAGCTTACTAAGCAGATATACTCTAGCTACTTCAGTCCTGCATTGTTGTGATATGATTCTAGCTTCATTTGTATGATGGTGCTGTTTCAATAATTAATATTATGGGCATGATTCCAAAAGGAACAGTTTTCAGTTGATTATAAGTATTCAAGTTTTCAATATTGCAAAATAATTAATAAAGATTAAAACAGTTTTGTAAACCAAAGAATATGCAGTAAAAACATTACCCCTTACACTCCCCCTACTCCCACCTCCACCACCCACAATTTGTCCATGTTTACTTCCCTCTGACTCTCCAACGAAGGTACCATGAGTCGGACTAGCTCAGTTATTTTTCATGTTCAAACTGTTATGGACTGGGGATTCAGTACAGGACTGGACGTGTAGAATTATTTAGCTGAAGGTTACATAATTCCAGTTCTATGACCTTTAGGAGTACAGTCAACTCTCTCTAAGACAGACACCGTTGGGACCAGCACCATCTGTCTAGGTCTAAGAGGGGTGTCCATCTTAGAGAGAGTCAGGGTTAAACTGACACCAGTTATTCTCCGGCAGTGAGGGAGAGGGGTTTCCTAGTCAATTGTATGTTTTCTTTAGATATCTCGTTAACTTAATATATTTGCTTTCCCATTAGCAATGAAGCCAGGAACCAACCTCTTTCCCAGGGTCTCTCTTGGCGGGAAGAAGAGAGACCCTGGGAACGGGGTTGGCCAGGTACCTGTGTTGTATATCAAGCCTTCACTGCATTAGGTAAGAGTGTTTTGCTTGTTTCAATACAAATATTTCTACCCCCAATCGTATTTGTTCAGTTGTTATGTTTAACATCTATTGTCTGCTCTGGTATTTTTAATCCCCAAAATCACTTCTCAATTACAATAGGCCAATTTCGAGATATTAAAATTCTAACCTGGCTACGAGGCTTAGGGGAATAAAACGAAATAAATTATATATTCATCCCTCAACCTCGATGTGATTTATTTTCAAATTCTTTGTTTTATTCCCCTAAGCCTCGAAGCCAAGTTAGAATTTTAATATATCGAAATTTGCCTATTAAATTAAGCCGTTGATTATTCCAAAGTGCCATGTTGTCCATTTCCCCTCGGGGTTAGGGTGAGGAGACAGCTGACACTTCAGTCCCTCGTATACGCTATATAGGTATTTGCCGTTGGACAGGGTATGGTTTTTGAGCATTTTGGTCTGGGACAGGGAATAACAAACGACATTTTTTGGTCTGGAACAGGGTATCAGTTTCCTAGAAGTTAGACTGCGAGCAGTCCCTCTTTCTTTCTTTATCGATCGCGAAGCAAGCGCGAGAGAGCGGAAATCGAGCGCGAAGCGCGAGCGAGCGGGAAATGGGCCGAGCGGAAGTGAGTCACGAAGTGACGAAGAGTCTTCGTCACTTCGTGACTCACTTCCGCTCGTCACTTCGTGACTCACTTCCGCTCGGCCCATTTCCCGCTCGCTCGCGCTTCGCGCTCGATTTCCGCTCTCTCGCGCTTGCTTCGCGATCGATAAAGAAAGAAAGAGGGACTGCTCGCAGTCTACCTAGAAGTTGGCACGAAGATCGATTAATTGATACTCTGGAATAGGATATGTTCTTCAGACGAAACGAAACTCGTAGGAGTATCAAAAAAAAAGTTATAACTACAAGTTCGCGCAGTGCTGCTTACTAGTTTTAGATTTTGGGTTAGAAAAAAAATCGTCTGGAGCAGGGTATCTTTTTTAACATTTAGTCTGGAACAGGGTCGCGAAAATAGCGTTCTGTGGTCTGGTACAGGGTAAGCGGTTTTATAGCCCAGCGGCACACCCCCACCCAATTTTTTGGGAGTACCCCCCACTGGGGGGGGAGGCCTCATCATTCCCTGTAGAATGATTTCCTATGTCCTTGTCTGTTTATCTTTGACTCCCAATGACCATTCGCTTCTCAGCTCCTTGTGTTTATTATCCGCAAGTTGGACTCGGATGTGAGACTTCATGATTGGAACACAGAAGGCGCAAAAAACAGATATAGAATGGATACACCAAAATCAGATCAGTATTCGATGAACGACATGAACACATCATCTTCACCGAGACAACTAAGCAATTAAATATCACAAATTAAAGCGACATGCCTTTCATTCATGACGTAACAAGGTCACGCGCACAATAATTTAATTTGAACGCCCAGATATGAGTTTATTGCAAAACGTAAAGAATTAGAACTTGCAGAGAGAGTACAGTCAAAACGGCTGAAGCGTTCCGCCTAAATAATGACCAGTGCTTTCATTAATTCAATATTGCTGTGAATTTAAATTGAGGATTCGATGCTTCAACTGAATAATGCATTAGATACAAATGTCTGCGGGTTTTATTTCCCGATTCGCTATCACCTCTCCCACAGGGGTAGCAAGAGATACCTGTTATTAATCCAATCAACATTCGATACACTCTTTTCTTTTTATAAGAACGTCAACTGTTTTTGAGCTGAGGCTGAACCAAGACCAAATGTTCTTAGTTTTTTTGGCGATTTGATAGAAATTAATGTTGTTACTATAAAAATTGTGCATTCAAGTATTTTGAGCTCGTTTGAACTGCTTATTCACTGAGATATTTGAAATGTTACATTTTGTTACACCTGTAGTGTTTTGAAAGGATACGGGAATATTGTATTTAGAGCTCGATGCAAGAAACATGTGAATACAAATGTTCTTAGCTAATTCTCAACCTGGCTATGTTCTTAGCATGTTCTAAAATTTTGGTCAATCTCAGCCTCGACGTTTTTATACTGAAAAAGGTATTCGAATGTAAAGTACAGTGGAATGATTGCATTACTCAGTTCAAGTTTCGAATCTTCAATTAAAATATCAAAGCAATATTCTTTATTTAGGCGGAATTCTGTAGCCGTTTTGACTGTAATTACTTCGAGTAGGTAGTAAATACTCTCTTGAGACAATCTAGACTGCAAAACAGCCACTTTAATTTATTTGCTCCCGTTTTCTTTCAAGATCATAGGCAAATGATTTCAAATAGTTTGACAAGTACAGTTACAGTAGGGAGGGGACAGGGGGGGGGGGGGGGAGGTCTGAACTACCCGCTTCCCGTACCTTGTACTCCCGGACCCACCCTCTCGCGCTCTTCTCTCGCCTCCCGCAGACTTCCCGTCCCCTTTACCCTTTACTCCAGGTTCCCGCCCCACTGTCCCTCCCCCCCCCCCCTCCCCCCCCCCCCCATTACCTGTAAGCGTTGGCTTTCACTTTGTTCACTGGGAGAGGGAGTTCCCATTTTCAGATAATCGCTATTTTCGCACGGGACTTTATGATTTCTCGAGTTTGCCAAAATACGGGGTAGTCAGCGATGAGAAAACCAACAGCGTCGATTATGAACTTCTGTGCTTTTCTGGCGCTCGAAACGTGTACAACTCCAGGAGCATAAAGGGAAGGGAAAACTGTCATTTAGGTGTTTAGAAGGGCCTTTCAAAAATATCTCGAACAGACGCACCTTCATCCAATATTTTAATGGACTATTCAAGCGAAAAGTTAGTAAAAGGCGTAAAATGGATGCAGTGTTTCAACTGTAGGTATGTGAAAGGGGTACCATTTTCTATTGAAGGTATATTAAAGGCTTACCTTTTCAGTCAAAAATGGTATATAAAAGGGTAAGGGTTTGGACCTTGGGGCGGAGCCTCCCCATATAAAACTTTGTTCAGTACCCCCCCCCCCCCCCCCCCCCCCCCCCCCCACCACCCGGGGGTTCCGGTTCGTTCGTTCGTTCGATCGCTCGTTCGCTCGCTCGCTCGCTCGTTCGTTCGTTCGTTCGTTCGTTCGTTCGTTCGTTCGTTCGTTCGTTCGTTCGTTCGTTCGTTCGTTCGTTCGTGCGTGCGTGCGTTCGTTCGTTCGTTCGTTCGTTCGTTCGTTCAGTCCGTTCAGTTCGTTCGTTCGTTCGTTCGTTCGTTCATTCACGATGAACATGTTTCAAGGCAGGTGTACAGGATATTTTTGGTTAGACAAATTCAGAAATGAAATTGTCTTTTTTGTTTAGTCCATTCCACGATCCTTTGGACTCACCGTTCCAATCCTATATTGTCAATCTGTTGACTGTGGGCTACGTACTTACAGCGGTATGACCCCACATGCTGACTTTCGATTTTCCCGGATTGTTCATTTCATGCATCCTTGGAGTCAAATTTATTTCACTTGAACCACCTCTGAGACTCATGGATTCTATACTTGAACCAATCACAGAGACTGAAGAGCAGCAATGTTGTGTAGAAATGATGAAACGCCTCGATATACAGCGAAATAATGAACATTTCTGTGATGTGATTCTAGAAGGGGTTTTGCTAAAAGCAGGCCCGCGGCCCAGGACCCACTTCGCGGCCCGCGGCCCGGCGGCCCACGGCCCACGGCCCGACGGCCGGTGGCCGCGGCCCGGCGGCCCGGTCCATTTTTTTTACACAGATTGGGGTCAGCGGTGTATCGTGAATGCGCATGACCAGATGTGCATCGAGTACATGTGACTGGGAAAATGGACGACGGTGAGTTTGGATTCATTTGCAATTTAAATCATATCAATCCTTTGCAATCCTTGTATCTGTTTGTTGCATTTGCTCAGATAAAAACGTTTGATCCTTTATAAGTCCGTTTATTTACAGAACCCGATAGCACAGCGGACGTCAGTCCTTCTCAAACGATGTAAGTTTTAACAGCCTTGAAACCCTTGTATCAATGCACTACAGTTTCGTCAATAACTTTGTATGTCACTTGCTTTAACCTCTCACTATGTTGGCAAAATAAGCCCGAAATAGTGTCCTGATACAAGGGTTTCAAGGCTGTTAAAACTTACATCGTTTGAGAAGGACTGACGTCCGCTGTGCTATCGGGTTCTGTAAATAAACGGACTTTTAAAGGATCAAACGTTTTTATCTAAGCAAAATGCAACAAACAGATACAAGGATTGCAAAGGATTGATATGATTTAAATTGCAAATGAATCCAAACTCACCGTCGTCCATTTTCCCAGTCACATGTACTCGATGCACATCTGGTCATGCGCATTCACGATACACCACTGACCCCAAATCTGTGTAAAAAAAAATGGACCGGGCCGCCGGGCCGCGGGCCGCGAAGTGGGTCCTGGGCCGCGGGCCGTGGGCCGTGGGCCGCCGGGCGCGGGCCTGCTTTTAGCAAAACCCATTCTAGAAGTTGGCGACGATCAAGCTCGTTTGAAAGCTCACAGAATCGTGTTATGTGCAGCAAGCCCGTTCTTTCTCAACGCTCTGAACAGTGACATGAAAGAGAAGAAAGAAGGAGTGATCCGATTGCAAGAGACGAGCAAAGCTGTGATGGAAGAAGTGTTGGAATATCTGTACACAGGACATGTTGATATCAATGAAACACAATGCAATTGATTTGATGGTAATTGCTGATTTTCTAATCGTTCCAAGTCTGAAAGAGCTTTCAAGTAAGTTCGTTGCACAAAACATTGTGTTCTTCAAACTGTATTGAGGTCTATTATACCGCCGAAAGGTATCAATGTCCCGAATTGCCAGAAAAGAGCGAGGGATTATACTTTCTCAAATTTCATGGACGTAACGCAATCGGATGGTTTTCTGAATTTGAGCGTGACACAAGTCGAGAAGTGGATTTAAAGTGATGACGTCACGGTGAAAGCAGAGGAAGAAGTTTTCCAAGTGATCGTGAAGTGGATGGAAAGAAGTGAGGGCAGAAACATCAAAGTTTATTCGAGTTGTTTCGTCACGTTCGCCTTGTTTACGTGTCACGCAACTATATTTTCAATGTCATTTTACCACATCCCTTGGTGAAAGACAGTCCAACTTGTACAGAGCTTGTTCTAGATACCATGAAAGAACTGTCCTGTGGCACAGAAGAATGCTATTTTATTCAACCACCAAGAAGTTGTCTTAAGACGCAGGAAGATGCAATTGTTGCCTGTGGAAAGAGAAACAAGCAAACATTGTGTTATGTTCCTTCAGAGGAAAAGTGGTACAAGATGGCAGACATGCCAGAAATGCTATCCAAGCAAATAGCTATTGGGTCTGGGATAAGCGCTTGTCATGGTAAATTATACGTTGCTGGAGTAAATGGTGCTGGCGATTGTACAGTGGAGCGATACGACCCATCAGCAAACTCTTGGGCCCCTGTTACATCTTTTGCTGGGGCAAGTTCATGTAACTTCCCAGCTGTTGTTAGTTTTCAAGGATTCCTGTATGTGGTCGGTGGGTCTAACAAAAATGTTAAAACTTACCGTGTGCATAAATATAATCCTGATACAAACTTGTGGCAAGAGGTTGCACCCCTGAACATTGCGAGATCTGGTGTATGCGCTGTGGCTGACAAAAACTATTTGTATGCAATAGGAGGCTTCTCAGTGGATGCAACCCTGGATGTGGTGGAAAGGTTTGACCCTGAAAGAAACTCGTGGAGTAGAATCGCTTCTATTCTTGAAAAGAAAGCATATGCTTGTGGTGCAGTTGTCAGGGATAAAGTGTTCTTGTTTGGTGGCTTCACAGTCGCTCATCACCAGCAAATCTTATTGAAATGTATGACCCAGCTACAAACATGTGGAGTAATATTGAATGTATGAGTGGTCGTGCACCAAAAGTTTGTTTCAATGCTGTTAGTTTTAAAGGAAAGGTATTTTTGATTGGTGTATGGGGGCAAAATGTCTCCTTACAGGTTTATGATGTTGTCAAAAATGAATGGGAATCTTGTTCAAGTTTACAAAGTCTTCTGAAGTCCACAATTTGTGCCCTTAGAATACCAAGAGACATTTTAGATAGATGTCAGGTGGTGCCACAGCCATAACTCTTGTTAAAGTCAGCTCAAAAAGTTCTCTATTTTCCCCTGCCTACTAACTTTTTGTAAAGTTAAAAAAAATAATAAAAATTGTTGTCGATACAGAGGGTTAAACCCTTGGTGCCAGAGGCTTTTCTCGCGCAGTTTCCGGTTTCAAATCGCTATTGTGAAACTTGGGATGAATAAAGAATTATCTTGTTAAAGCTACAGCTTACTTTAATTTCAATGGTCAATGGTTAATTTTTACATGCATTTGCATACAGTTGAACCTCTCTACAACGGCCACCCTGGGGCAGAATTAACTGGCCGTTGTAGAGAGGTGGCCGTTGCAGGGAGGTTTCAATAAGAGTGAAAAGTATGGATAGACGTACGATTGGGACGAAAACTCCTGGCCGTTGTGGAGAGGTGGCCGTTAGTGGAGGTTCGACTGTATTTAATATTGTGCAAATAACATCCTCATCCAATCGATGTTGGTAGTTGGAAAAAAATTAACAGAAAAGAAGTCATTTTGTGTAAATTGTCTCAACTACTTTTCATTTGTCACTGATTTTAGCTCTTAGAGTTTCATCTAAGTGGGATTTAGATTTTACAATAATCATTCTTACATGTACAACATAATGTTTTGTATAAAAATACCAAAATAATGTATGTTCAAGTTGCTTCCGTTTTATGCAGCTGTATTGTCCCTGGAGGACTAGGGGTAGCTGATTGTGATTAAATGGGTGAAATAAATACACAAAGGAGAAATGAATGAGGAATTTGTTTTCTTGGTGCACACTTCCTTTTTATCAGGGGCACCCAACGACAAAATTTCTTGTAGGTGTCGGAACGTTGTTTTACGTTATAACTATGCTTTTTGTGCAGTTTTAATGGCTTATTTTAATCGCTAAGAAAAATGTTTCTTTTCGGATACGTTAGCTGAACTTTCAAACATCAGAAAATGTTAGGGATTGAACTCTTATTTCCCGAATTTACGAGCTGAATTTGCCTTTCCGAAAATCCTAGCTGACATTTTTTTGTACCCAAAACGACATTTTTATCTCTCCGAAAACAAAAGGCATTAATTTTCCCATATTACGAAAGTTTGAGATGACATTTCCCTAACCGAATATCTGAGGCGATTATAGGCCTTCCGAACAGATATTCCACCGAAACGATCCGTGGGTGCCCCTGTTTTATCCACAATTTGAGAATCTAAGAAGGGACCGAAGGGAGAAGGCATTTTCTTGTTCAAATAAATGGTGACCTATGGGGCAGTCCCCTGGGCCGTCCCCTGAATCTGCTACTGAACTGTCGGTAGTGATTTTGGTTTCAGTTTATTGGTCAATGTCTTGTACTTTAGGAGCCAGTAGCTCACTTGGAATTTATAGATTGAAGTGAGTTAAGAAAATGGAACACAGCCTGATACAAACACAAGAGGGAGTTTGGGAGAAATTATTCTAATTTCCCCATACGCATCAGGCTATATGAGCATAAAGAGAGTGGCATTTTCTATTTCTTTATAGAATAAGCTATAAAATGTTACGTGATGTCATGTGATCTAACACAGTTATTCAAGCAACCACAGTGTGTTATATATGAACAATGTTTTTAAAGATGTCATAAAAATGTGCAAGTAACATGAGTCAGATATCCTAACAATCGTGTGATTGCTTGAAAATGAAAACCCTCACTGCCTCAGATTTTCTAGTTTTTATTTTATTTTAATATGTTCCAGCTGTTTAGAGCAGTTTACTAATCACTTTCTCTCACTCTCACGTGTTGAAATTGTTTGCAGTTTCTGCAGAAGGTGTTGTAGGTGTCTTTCAATTGCGATATTTATGAAGTTGTCAAACAAATAAATATTTATGCATCAGTCAATCCCAGCAATGCCAATACACCGGGCATTTGGGACGCAATTGCTCACGTTTCTAATCCAGGGAGTCGGGCAGTTGGTCAAACCAATCATTGCTTCGTTTCCGGTGATAGGTTAGCATTTAAAAAGACTAGAAATTTGTCAGTGGCCAACTAGCTCTAAAGAGGTCATAATGAGATGACAGATCCATGGAAGGATTAGTTGCTGGAACAATGCTCAAAAATAGCACTTCTCTGTTACTGTGGTTTTCCTCGATTAACTTTTGGATATTAACCCAGGGGAATCTGAACAGTTCGATTGTTTGCACCGTGGGGAATTTCTCCATAAGAAAGAACAAACAATACCTCTGAGTCCAAGGGCCACAATTTGCGTCCAAGCTGGCAAACGAAAGTTTATGAATCTTGCCTGAAACATTGCGTCGTTGACAAATCTTCCCCGTTTGCTCACCGACTATAAAATATCGCGTCTTTGCAGCATTTGTTTTCCGTGAAATGTTCTTGGTTTGCGCAACAAGGAAGCCAATTTCGGAAAGGCAAGTACAGCAGCTCGTAAATTGGGTATAAATAAGATTTAATTCCCTAAAAATGTCTGCAACTTCGCCGAATCATTCAGCTAAAGAATGGAAAGCAGTTTTAATTTGTGACGTCATAAAATTCACGTGATCAATATTCTTTTGCTAATATTATCGTTTTCGAGCCAGAAATCAAAAATCTAAAATCATACGATTGTCAGCTCCTTAATAAGTCTATTTTACTGTCTAAGGATTCAAGTCTAATGATTAATTTTAAAAGAAATGTATGGTTCCGGGTAGGACACTTCAAATTTATTTAAATTGCCATAACACGAGATATATTTGTCAGAGCGAGAAATCGTTTTCGGTGTTTTACTCCCCTTGCCAAGTTCTTTCAAATTAAATGCCATAACTTTTCTTTTAAATTAGAAACAAATATTTAACTCGTTTTCTGACGTCATCCACAAATTGACATTTTGTGTCAATCTTAAATTTAAAATTAATTGGACAACAACCCAAGCTTATCTGGCAAGTTTGGTGAAGAAATGTGAAACAGTACAATTGAACAAGTTCACATTGAGTTTTGTAAACAAACATTAAATGTCCCATGGTACACAGAGAACACTGCTTGCAGGGCAGAGCTTGGGAGATACCTTTAAGTATTGACATAAAAGCCTCATCTTCAGCTACTGGCAAAGATTAAGGCATTCTTGCAACAACGTTACGTTTTATTAAGGTGGCGCAGGACCCTTGGCCATGAATAAATTCATAAGCTTAATTTCTGGGGTGGGTGTTGTCTTCTAAACCTTCAAATCTCCGAATTTTGAAAGTCGATTCCGCTGAAACTTAATAGGGATATTGGCGGATGATGGAACTATATCATGATTGTGGTTTTTCTGGGAGATCGTGCTGTACGGTGATACTTTAAGCTTCTAAAGTTAGAATTGCGGACATGCAATTTTTGTGTCCAAGCTTTCAACTTGAGAAGCGTTCTAAATTAAATGTTTGTATTACCTAGTGGTAGATAATAACCTCTTTTGTGATGTGACAGAAGCAGATTTTGCAATTTCAAGACTCGTTGAAAGTTGTTAGCATCTAAGGGAGTAAAAATGTGAAAATTAGACTTTGAAACGTTCGATCTTCTTTTGAAAGGCTTTTTTGAATTCCGCTTCTGTCACATCACAATACAATGTACTAAGTTTACCTTCCTCGAGTATCAATTCCGGAAATTCTATATCCGCGACGAAAGCTTGGACACAAAGTTGTAGTTTTTCCCGTCTCCGAAAATCACACGAGTCAATAATATATTCAACAACGACGCCTTTAGAGCTGTGAATCTAATTATGATAATTTGCCGTATTCCAGTGCACGTGCCGTAAAAATAAGTACAATAACGTGGTAATTAACCGCGTACTTTTCAAGGTGAGTGAAGATTTCGAGAGTTTTGTAGTGCACAAGAGAAAGGCAAGGCCTGATACATACCATCGCCAGTTATATAAAAAAAACAAGTGGATAAATTATTTTTCGCAATTTTCAGCATGCAATTTCTCGCCACGTGTGCCGAACGCTGTTGATTTACATTGCAATTTCTGTGCACTGAAATGCTTTAATCGAAACAAACTGAACCACCGTAAATACACGTGTACACCTTTTTACGTTTCAACTAGTGGCGATGCAGGATTACGGTTTGATAATTTGAATTACCTGTAAAAAATACCGTTTTTCAGTTGAAACAACGAGCTCTCGAAATAGTATTTTTCGAGAGTGAAATGCACAACAAGCTCGTACCTGAATATTTCAATCGCACGTGTAATTACTAATACGCCGAAAACAGCATTTATTGAATACATTATTAAGAACGTAAAAAAATATCCTCATAAATATTTCGCGTATTGTCGGCATCAGTCGTTATGGTTCGTGCATACTCTTTAAATAAATACATACATAATGAGAGCAAGGGTCCTGCGTCACCTTAAGTGAAGCATTTCAATCACAGTGCAACGAAATATACCCCTTTCTTCAATGTACTAATTAGCGAAGAGAGTACTAGGAGGTATCAAATTAAAGAACCAGTAACCAACAACACATCACGAATCACGATTAACTATAAACCAAAACCAATATCAATATTTTCAAAACTGGCTTGAAACCCAGAAACAGCTCATCAACAACTTCAAGAGAAAAATTTACACATAAGGAAGTTAAAAATAATTACCAATTTGAAAATTATTGGACAATAGTTACAAACCCAGCACACAGAACCTGACGAGGCTTAGATTAGGATGCCATGCATTACGTATGCAAACTGGAAAATATGAAAATAGTGGAGCATTAATTCCAGTAGAAGAGCGAACATGTTTGGTATGCAAAGCCGGAAAATGTCATAGAAGACGAACAGCACTTCTTGATGCATTGCCAGGGGTATACTGCCATAACACGTGACTTACATTCCCTCATTTCAAACACCGATGCAAATTACGTAAGATTAAATGATAACGATAAGACTAAATATTTACTTCGAGTCGATAATGAAAATACATCTAAAACAATAGGTAAATATTACTATTACTATTACTATTACTATTACTATTACTATTACTATTACTATTACCATTACCATTACCATTACCATTACCATTACTATTACTATTACTATTACTATTACTATTACCATTCATTCATTCATTCATTCATTCATTCATTCATTCATTCATTCATTCAATCATTCATTCATTCATTCATTCACGATTGGCATGTTTCAAAGCAGGTGTAGAGGGAATGATATGATTACTTAAATTAAATAATGAAGGGCAAAATTAGTATAATAAATACTTCGGATGGTCTTCTGGAATCTTCAGCAGACTATTGGAAATATTTGCTGACCTTCCGATCAAATTTGAAAATCTTTGGAGGAATTTCGGCAATCTTTGGGGTCATCTTTGGAAGGGTGCGGGTCATATTCAGAAATCGTCGAAAGACTTTGGGTCAATTTTGCACTCTTTGGAAGTAGTTGGGCGAGTTGGGAGATCTTCGGGAAGCTTCAGTGTAATTTTCATGGGGGAGCGGGAGGGGGGGGGGGGGGGGGGACTCCCATTATAACCTACACAGGGATGTGCTGCCCAATAGCCAATGCAACAGAAGTGGAGTTATTCTTTCGCTCTTTCGCGTGCGCGTTCAGTTTCTGGACGAAAAATAAAGCCAAATCCGCTCATATTTTTTCCATGTTATTGTAAAAAAAAAACCACACAAATGAACACATAACCATGATTAATAATCAAATGAATCATAGTTATGATTAACAAATGACAACATTTTTTCTTGGTGTACATTCTTATAGACCATATAGAAATGACGCCATCAAATGTTCAATACGTGGCAGTGAAACCACTAGCCGGAAGCTCGTGGTTCCACTTCAGTTTTGAATATTTTATGGCGTCAATGTCATTTCTATGGTCAATAAAAAATATAGACCATGAAAAACTGTCGTCATTTGATAATCATAACTATGATTCATTTGATTATTAGTCATGGTTTAATCTTGATGATTTTGATGACGCAATCGGCAGCATGGCGGACAAGAAAAGCTTCGCGTCTGCGTTAAAAATATGGTCTTTATAAACGCAGGATAATCTACTAAAGTTGTTTAGTTGTATCTCTTCATACTGCGCTACATCTAAGCGCAAAAGATCCCGGAAAAGACCTCGGTCAACAACTGAAATCGCCGACTCGGTGTAAATGCGCGCGCTGCATCAAGTGTACGGGCCACTTGCATGAGTCAGATGAACAAATATTTTATTTCAAAAAACTTCTTCAAACTCCCTGAATCACCAAAACAATAACTATCTGTTTAATAAATCTATATTTTACTAAGAATTAACCATTGTCCTGAGAATTGCCAAGTTAATAACTCGGTACATATGAAAATAAATTATATTCAAAAGCTTACGCGTACAGTTAGCGCGTGTCCCTGACACATGTACAGCGCGCGCGAGCTCTGAAATTTTCCGTTTAATCCAATCAGAGTGAAGAACGCAACCGACTTTACCAGATCCCGTATGAAACCAACAGATCTGTTTATAGTCTGCTGCAGATCTGCTAGGACACTGCTGCAGCAGATCTGCAGATAGTCTACTGAAAATCTACAGATCATCTACAGATTATCTGCAGATCATCTGCAGAATGTCTGCAGAATTGATCTGCAGAATGTCTGCAGAATTGATCTGCAAAATGTCTGCAGAATTGATCTGCAATACGTCTGTTGAACGGCAGACGTTCTGTAGACGAGCGTAGCAGATAAAAGTAGATGAACTGCACCAATCATACACTGTTCATTTAAAGCAATACAGGAGGATCTGTTTTTCATCAACATTCCACTACAAATATGTTCCATACTTCATACTTCCTTGATTCAAATTCAAGCAACAAATTAAAAAATTCAAATGCTAAAATGCTAACACGACAGCCTTTTATTATTATTTTTTACTGCAAGTACAGGAACATCCTCGGAGACCCAGGGGTAGTTAGTCGGGCGAGAAGAAAGTTTATAATCGGCAAAAGTCGGAGCGGCGAAAGTTTGAAGTAGCTGTGAAATAACCCCTCGGTATCGACTCTTATCGGACCACTTCTAGACTGTTCACAGTCCCTCTATTTTTGCGCTGAAATCGTCGCGCTGTCACGATCGATCGTGGAGCCGCCATCTTGGATTATTTGGCGAGCGAAATCTGGGGAGAGGACAAAACTCCCCTGGGTAAACATTTGCATTCACGGTCTCTGGTTGGCAGAACATTTCTGGCATTGTATTTTTCTGCCCAATCGACAAACTCCATCTATTGCGCCACTTTCGTGCCTTCTTTCACGACGTTGTTTACGTTGCCATTTATTTCATTTCCAGGCGTTGATCATGAAGCGCTGAAGCCCGAGCAGAAACTGTAGAAAATGTAGTTCGCGGAAGAGATGTATTTGCTGCGTTACCCACTTTAAGAGCCGTTGTCAGTAACTTTTAAGAATCCGACGACAGAAGGGGAAAAGAAAAATTAATTTTGCCACAAAGGACCCTTTTAGTAAACCATTTCGAAAATAATATTCAAAAGTTCTAGCGAGTTTTTATTTTGGCGAAAAATAGGAAAGTTCGAAATTGGTGGAAATTATGCAAATTAGGCCACGTTTAGACCGGTTATTCGGTGCATTTTCAAAACGCTCGTACAAGACAACGGTAACTTGTCTTGGATTCATTTTTAAATAATTTGTTGTTCATCCCTTGGAGTAGCTTTCCAACTATATTTCATCTCCGCTAAACTTTCTTTCCTTTCTAATCCACCCGCGTAAATAATACAATATTTCTATTCCGTCTGTACGCTAAATTTTGCCATATCTCAGTAGACCATAACATCGGGGGTAGACGTATATCCAGGAAATAAAATAGCTTTTTTGAACGGGAAACTCTTCTTGTTTTTGTCATGTAAAAATATTTACTTTGGCCCGTGAAAAGCGAGCGCGCCAGACGAAAATGTATGGCGTGCACTTTGACAGAGTTCGCCATTTTCTTTATTGCACTCCTATTGCAAATCACACATACTATTTGGACAAAACTCAACGTTTTTGGTATCTACACCTGTTTTAACTAAAGCACTCCCTACCTTTATTTAAAAGTCAGGCTGATCTCCGGTGTGATAGCCACGGCTGACGTCATAAGTTGCTTACTATTGTTCTCGTGGCTCTCGTGGTTCTCGTGGTTCTCGTGGTTCTCGTGATCTTGGTCGTCTCGTGGTTCTCTGGTTCTCGTGGTTCTTCTCGTGTGTTCTCTAGTTATTGTGGTTCTTGTGGGTCTGGATCTCGCATGATTGTTCTCGCGCGTGCACCGCCATTTTGAATGTCGAGAGGACCCTGGGGACGAGGTCACACGGACGGTTATGCGGTTATGCTGATGTGTGCATGCGTACAAGAGCCTGATGTTTCCCGCGCATTTTTGGTTTGCTTCGTTCTCGATACCGCGTAGTCTTTCTCTTCGTTATGGATGAAGAGAGAGAAATTCGTTCTTTAAGCGACTTGGAAGAAAACTGGGAGAGGTTATCTTTCCATTCGATGCGGTGGTCCCAGATATTACCAACGAATGGTTCACGATGTACTTGGCTGCTAGTGGAAGCACACGAGAACTACTTTTGATCAGTGCGCTTACGTCTACCAGTGCGTTGATTGGGAAGACAACGGTGAAGGTCTTTGGCAAATATGAAGAACCAGGAAACCTATTCATGATTGCTGTGGCGCCGTCGGGATCAGGAAAGACTCCGGCCTGCCATCTTGGCTGCATTGGTCCGATTGTAGGACACATCGAGCCGAAGATCAACACCAATATCTTGATAGACGTCGCCTCCGTGAATGGGCTGTTCAATCATTTCGTTTCAGGATCAACAGTCCCCATTCTTTGCATTGATGAGGCAAATTCGTTTTTGTCGAAGCTAAGTCACCCTTCCAAGTCAGCACAAAATGTGAACCTTACAATGGAGCGACTTTGCAAATGTTTTGATGGCGACTGCTGGTTCATCCTAAAAGGCAACAAAGGAAAACGACCATTTTACTTGAAGTTTTTGAGTTTATTTTTCGCGAGTTCTAAATAAACAAATCGCTTACATGAACAATGGACGATGAAAAATCCTTTCTTCTGTCGACGTGTTTTGATCTGTTTTCGTAGCCTGAAATTGCTCTGTCGCCTATATTCTACTTTCCAATTTATCATACTGCCATAACTTTAGAGCAAATCAAGTATAAATGTTGCTGTAAATACGTGAACTTTATAAATGAAATATTCGACAGTTGCCGGCGCACGAAAATTACTCGCTTGTATTGTGAACGGCGTGCGTACGGTGTGTAGCTTTTATAGATTTAAATCACCGCTGTCGCTGGAATTAAAATAGCTTGATTTTGCAGTCCACCAGTTCAAATACATTTTGCAAATCGAGCTTAGCTTTGATTTATGCTTGTAAAGATTGTTGAAGCTATAATACTGGCAGCCGGACTCATTCAATTAGAACTGATTAGAATAACTTTATAACCCGACTGAGAAATCTCGAGTCTAGATATACATAAATGTACTTACTTGTGTGCAGTCCATGTGTTTGAAGTAGATTATATCAGAAGACATCAGAGTCAGGCAAAGCAATCCTGAGTGAGGGCCAGTTACAGCCGTTTCCACGACGCAAGTAACGCATATGCGCGACAAACTGAAATGCGATACACTGGCGCGAAAAAAAGGCCGGGAAAGTGACAGTTTGTAGATTTTTTTGTAAAATGCAACAAATATATATATATTTCAGAATTATAATCGATATACTAAAACGAAAATTACGATAGTTTAATTTCTGATTGATATGCATGGCCGTATAGTAGTGAAGTTGTGGCAACTATGATGCACCCTGTGCGAAGTTTTGACAGCACGTGCGGTGACCTTTCGAAAGTAAAATAGAACAAAGCTGAACAAGTAAAATAAAGCCTTGTCGGTCAAACCAAACGTCCTAATTAAAAGTCAACAAACCACATTTCACATCGCGTAAATCTTCCTTTTCAGTAAACCGGCTTCACCATTATTACTCTGCTAGTAGATGCCTCTTCTCTTCATCGCGTAACATTCGCTCGCGCGCCGGATAAACTCGGCCACTTGACTATTCTGAAAGGGACCGCTAGCAATCTCTCTCGTCGGCTTCTTTCGTCCTGTGAATCATTATTTCGCACTTCGATAAGAAAACATCAAGCGGAGGCTGGGGTAAAGAAAAAGGAAGCGTGTGGGAAAAGCTAAGCGTATCGAGAATGCAGGCGTGGCCCTTTCTCTTTTTTCATCGTAAACCCTATTATTTTTTTAACCGCGTCGAAATAAAAACTCCCAGAAAACTCAGTGAAATCGCCTTAAATCAGACAATTCCAACACTAAATGGCAAAGTAAAAAACATTACTTCCATGGTGTATTGCATCGACGCGACTGAAATGCGACGAATATAAATTGGGCCTTAGTTTATATTTATTTTTATTTTGTTCTTTATTGATAAGAGATTGTGGGGGAGAGAAGCTAGCAGTCTAATTACTCTAGCGCCTGATGCCTCAGGCTGAGCGGTGCGGCATCATAGTTTTCAGTATTGCCAGTCGAAGCTCCCGGAAGCGGATACCCTCGGGAAGCAGAAAACGTGTCCACAACTGGAGCTGGCCGCTTATGGGAATGTGTAAATACAGAGTTTGTATGAGCTAGAGTTCAAACGGGTTTTTTTTCAAGGCGGCCGTAAGTAGAGCTGTCCGCTTACGAGAGTATCCGCTCAGAGAGCTTCGACTGTATAAGCTAATATAGTAGAGTGAACAAAACAGGCGAGCGTGCGTGACAGTTGTCTGACACGAAAGTGGCTTGATACCTGTCACGGGCGCTTGCGTATTTCACTCTCTCAGTAGCTCTGACTCTCTCGACTATCCCTGAGAAAAAAAATGCAGTTTGTACTACATTCATCACTGAATTAATGTATTTGCGATAGGCTTTATTTTCTGAAAAACTTTTACAACGATTATATTTAACAAATAAAGAAGCCAAAAACCATGTATTATTTTACCTAATAGAAGATGGTTTTCTATGTTCTATAAGAAAATGATGCACGTTTGAGGTCTAGAAAAGCAGCTAGTGAATGCACGAGCCGTTTCGGCGAGTGCATTCAGCTGCTTTTCTAGACCTCAAAAGTGCATCATTTTCTTATAGGACATATGAAAACCATCTTCTATTTAGTTTAGAAAATAGCAGGAACTTGAAAGAAAAAACTTCGCCGTACGCTTGAGTGGCGCGGTAGAACACAAAACTTGCAAAGTCGCGAAGGTAAGCCGTGAAATTTTAAAGAACTAATCTGTATAATCCTAGTTGTACGATATCTTAACATTTCTTGAATGAGTAAACACTTGTTTCAATGAAAATTTCCATATTATGGCCTCTCCTGAAATTTTTTAGAAAGTTTTCTTAGAGTTTGACAAATCTATTTTCAACTTTGCCGGTCGTAATTTTGTCGGCTTCTTTCCAAGATTTCTGCAGATTAACCATTGGACTTGACGTTCAAAAACAAAACAAATGTGCTGCTTATTTCGCTTTTATGTAAAACGATAGTGTTGTGGCCTCTTTTATGAATAAGAGAATAATTTGTTCTTACCTCTAAACGTTTTCTCAGGTCCAAGTTGTTTTGCGAAATCACTTTGATCGCTGTTGTTGATAAAATGCCGCCGGCCGGTTCAAGACCGTGCCACTCTCCGAAGAGCGAAATTGTTTTCTTTCTGCATGATCCGTCGCCTTCGATGATACTGTTCACTTCGTTTTCAATATAGGTAAAGCATTAATGGTCAAACTCGCAATATATTCAACTTAATTAGTCGGATAAAAGAGTCAAGAAAAGCGACAGGTTCAACTTTGAAAATCAAGACTACTGAGCGTCCGTGAACATCCGGGACATGCGTGCTTTATAGTTTTTAATGCACGGCTAGACTCTATGCCGTTTATATGACAGCTATTTTCTAAACTGTCATAAACACGACGGGAATTTGAGAACACGAGAGAAATTTAGAAAATACGAGCCGCAGGCGAGTGTTTTCTATATTTCTCAAGTGTTCTCAAATTCCGGAGTGTTTTATGACAGTATAATACATGGTTTTGGCTTCTTTGTGTGCTTTAAAATATAGATTTACGCGCGCGAAACGATAAAACACGCCTTTCTATGATTTATACTCTGATAAAACATGGTTTATAACCAATCAGAGCGCGCGAAATGTTCAGTCTATATTTTAAATCTATTTATTATTCTACTATTACGTTATTTCACCATATAAGGTCACGAGAACACGTAAAATATGCCACGGTATTGACTAGTTGAACAGAGCGAATACGGAGAATAGCATAATAGTCGGGAAATTTTGCAGTAGAATAATAAATCCCTTATTCGATGGTTTAACATATATTATTCCTCGCGAAGCGAGGCCGAAGGCCTCGCGTAGCGGGGTTTATAATTCTGTCCCCCAAGAGCTTACGCGAGAGCAATTCTCGTGTGGCCTTTACGGTCATATTTATTTATTTATTTGTTTGTTTGTGGAGTTGGGGGATGTCATGACATCACACGCGCTCGTGGCCTAATGGCTTAAGGCGCTAACTTTTAAATCTGATCTTCAGGATTGAGGGCGACAGTTCAAATCCTAAAGCGTCCTTTTTTTAATTTTTATTTTTTATTTAGGTTCGATCTTTTTTTTTTTTTCCTTTTCTTTGTTTAATAACATTGACTTCGACGTAATCTGTGTAGACGTAACTGTAGAAACAGGAGCCGCAAGAATTACTCCAAGTTTGTTTATCGATCGAATTATCGACCGAATTTATATGGGAAGTGACTTTGTTGGACGTTAATAGTGCGGAGAATTTAGAACAAAAAACCCCCCGGCTTTATTAAATCCTGTATCCAGAACAGGAACATGAACGACGACTCAAGAATTTCTCAAAGTACGATCAACATATGGCTTAGTTTTCATTGTAAACTTGTGTCTGAAATATTGCGAAGATGATTTTACCTACAAACTGCGAGGTGGTTTCAGATCATTCGGACCGAAAAGTGGGGAAAACAGTACAAGAGCGCTACAATTTATTACAGATGTCGGGAGACGAGCGAACTCCAATCGAAACCAAAACCCGGTGGCATAGCAAAAACACGGCGTTCGTCCGGCGATTCTCAGAAACCTTGCAGCGATTCTTGGAAACCTTGCAGATCAAATCGCAGCGTGCCCGTTATTAGGCAACAAAAGCTTCGCGAGGACCTGCGAGTCACGTATTACTAGTTATTGAAGGAGTTCTTTGCAAGTGAAGACGAAAGGAGAGAAATTCGGAAAGTCCAGCCACCGATCGAGCTGCAAGAGTTCGCGATAAAGTTTGTGCTTTTTTCTTTTGTCTATATAATAAAAAGAAAATTACACGGTGGCTTGAAGATATGAATTTTATTTTCTCGTGTTAAAAACAATATTTTACGAACGAGCGCAGCGAGTGAGTAAAATATTGTTTTTACCACTCGAAAATAAAATTCATATCTTCGCGCCGCCGTGTAATATCCGCTATTTATTTTTTTCTCAGTGCGCGAGCGGGCGGTATCCTGCGAATCCTGCAATCTGATTGGTTCCGGGAGCGGGCGGTATTCTCCTATCTCTGACCACGGTCACGGTAACCGAGGCTTCACGGACCATTTCAGCAACGCGCGAAGGTAGAAAATTTCGCTTAGCTTTTTAAAACTGCCAGAATGCGTTTAATACTGTAAGACCAACAAAAACATATTAATCAAGCCAATATTGGTCCCGGGAGCGGGAAAAATTGCCCGTGAACCCGGCGGAGACCCGCGGAATCGTAGCGTAGGCATGCGCTACAAGCGAAAACATTTTAATTCAGCAACGTGTGAAGGTCGATGCGAAGAAGCTTTTTACTGAATTTCTGGCATTATTTTGCTCTCTTATCGTTGTCAGTGAATGGAGAACTACGCAGTGGAATTAAAGAGCTTGCATTTCTTCAAAAAGGCGAGTAGTCATTTGATTTTAACCGACAGAATTTAGTTTTAGTCAAGTTTGTTGTTCGTTTTTGGAAATCAGTTTCACGTTCAAACTTGCGGGTTTTAAATTACAATTCACCGTGTTTAGACTCAATTCCTTCGTTTTAATTATTTGCTTTTCGTTTCTCTGTTTTCCTAAACAAACCTTCCGTTAATTTTCATTCAAGAAATAACTTTGTGGCTACCGGTATTCCCGTTTATAATTCTCGGCACGTATCAATTTTATGCCGTCGGCTTTGAAAGAGCTAATGCAGGCGAAGTTTGTCAGGGTTTCGCATAAAATGAAAACTGCAAACTGCCACCGAATGGCAAAAATTAGATTTAACATGTGAAATAAAATTGTAGTATACGTAAAGACTGTAACTGGGAACAGTTTTGCTCGAAAAATGTTTTCATGATATTTGTTTACGGCAAGTAATATAGAAAAATTCATTGCCTGACTCGTGAATTCCACGTTAAATTTCACGCGAAAAACCGATATCGCACGAATCGCGAAGCGATGAGTGCGATATCGGTTTTTCAAGTGAAATTTAACGTGGAATTCACGAGTCAGGCAATGAATTTTTCTTGAATCGCATAGCCTGTTACAAAAGGAAAAGGAATTATTTTTAAATACTTTAATACAACAGCACTCGAGAAAGCCATTCAACGTCAAGTGTCAGGACTGTCAGGAGCAAGCGAACGAATAAGAATCAAGCTAAGATTCTGTCACAAACTTTTATATTTTATCCTCGTGGTAGAGGTTTTTCCATTTTAATTGGGGAAACGGTATTTGTAGACATTTACGGGTTTGTCAGTAATTATAAGAACTCCGGCAAGTAAGCTTACTGAAGACAGAATCATGAACACTTTTTTTACTTCGGCCGCGGCACACTGAAATGAATCAAAAGAAAACCCGGGAAGAAAAGCTTTGGAAAAGACGTCAAGCAATGCTGTAAGTAAACTTATGCTTTATACCTTGAAAGAACTTAAGCTTATTAGCGTTCAATATTCTACGTTTTAAATTTCAATGGCTTAGGTCCATCCCTGGTTTGAGAGAAGGTTTTTAGACCTTGTTGACTTGTTTTCGTTTCGAATGCGAATTATTTTGTACTCAGTGCTGTGTAAACACTTGTTGATCTTCGAGCGGTTGTTGTTGTAGCTTCAGTTAGCACAAGAGAACTATTACGGTCAAGCTATCGAAAGTATTAGTTAAAGAATGTAAACAGCTATTCTTTTAGCCGAAAATTTTGACTATTTCGTTACAAACGGAACTGAAAAAAGTGTCTTCAAATGTGCTTTTAGCGAGTTTACCGATTCACCACGCGGTAATGATTGCTGTTTTCAAGTGGGTTTTAAAGTAAGATAATTTTATTACGGTCAAAATATCGACAATGTCACTTCAACAAAATAGAAAGCTGTTCTATTACCGGAAAAATGTGGCGTATTTTTCTTTCTAGCGGACGTTTTGACGACGTTTTTAAAAGTACTATACTGTTTATTTACGTGTTTTTGAAATTGTTCGCGCGGAACAAAAAGCTTATTATTTTGCAGTCTTATCCGCTACATTTGTGGCTATTTCTCTGACACTATGAAGTCATTTAAACGTTTTACTCTTTACTTTACTGTACGACCAACCTCGTCCGGTTGCTGTACTATTGTTTCTCCCATAGTTTTAGCCAGTTTCCTCTCTTCAGGTTTCTTGTACTTGCAAGCATCGATCGATGATTGCGCTTCTTTAATTTGAGTTTGAGTTCAAAGCTGGCTAACTCTTGAATCTCGCATTGGAAAAAGCCTCATGTTTGTTTTGGCTTTTCTGACATTGATGCTGACATTGAAACCATACGAAAACCGCATTTTTATATTTTAATTTGCGATGCGAAAGTAAACAAACACAATCTCGCGTTGGGCCTCGCTTTCAACTCACATCATGCAATTCAGCTATGCAATTCAACTTCTCAGGCATGCAATTCCACGTTGAATACCCTCGCATCGATAGCCAATCAGAGTGCGAGAATTCTTCGAGCTATGCGATTCTGTATGGAAGATTGCCGAAGATTGTCGTAGAATTTGGCGGCCGGCTTTGAATGGTTTTTGTGAAAATGGAAATAGCTTCTCGTTTCAGCTGCTTTGTGATGAAATGCCGCTCTAGTCTCCATTTCTGTAATTACATATTTGTGGTGTAAAAATTACTCGTCTGAGTTTCTTGTTACTTGGGTTATTTCTTCGGTAGTCTTCTGAGCTACCTGTACTAGCGCGTGTGAAAAAACAGATTTTGCAAAACAAGCCTGAGATTTCAATATTTCTTTATCAAATTCAAACGAAGTACGAAAAAAATAAAAAGGTTATTGGCCGGCCTAGGTCGGTCCGTATTGAGAAAAACTGTGCCCGTGGTCTTGAGTGCGGCCCGAGGCCGTTCCCGGCCGGCCAATAACCTTTATATACGAGCGGACATTTTGCTCATTGCTCGCATTTTTCCTCGCCCGGGACTCGGAAAAATACTACGCAACTCGCAAAATATCCGCGCTTATTATATAGACACGAGTGTTTTACTGGAAAATAGACCACTCGTAAAATTCATACGAAACTTCATCCGGGACCCGAGTGGCGCATTTTCCATTACGTCATTTCCCGCTTTTGCATGGCTTTTTGTGCAAAGCTGCCAAACTCCGGTTGAAAAATGGCGAGCGATAGATTCGTGAAATTCACTGAAGCCGACATGAAATCGTTCACTGAGGAGTAGGAAAATGTTAACACGAAGAAGAAACCTTCATATGACTTAAAATTAAACTCTTGCCGAATCCTGTTGGTAATACGGCCATGGCATCTTTACCGTTAAAAAGATGGCGCATTGCCCTTTCTTGTTCTGTTTTCAACGTAAAAGCGAGCCCCGCTAGCTGCGGCTCAGCTCTGATAGAACTTCGAACACGATTCAAAATCTTCCACGACATCTTCCATTTTGATCTTTTACTTTGACCTCAAGTCACGCTCGAAGTATTTGACTGTCAAACTTGTCAATCAACGTGACCACGAACATGTTTTTCAGAATCGTGGGGTCTGCTTTCAAGCGTTCCCTTTTGAATTTAACTGAACAGTTCCAGAAATACTCATGTTTTTACGTTCGGTTCCATGTCAAACTGCCTTCAAAACGCACGAAATGTAGAAATTTACGGAAGACGAGGGGTTTTCAAAGCATTGGTAAAATGGAGGACATGAAGTAGCTAACTTGACGACTTAATTCGCCGAGCTTCGTTGAGGCTACACGCCCAAAACTAGGCGAGGTCGTTTTTATATATGCTGGATTTTATCATACTTAACAATTACGGAAAACAAATCGGTAGTTTTTTACAAGTCGAACACACGTGAATATTTTGAAATTCACAAATTACGCACTATAAACATCTTGTTCTTCATTTGCTTATAACTTTTACTGGGAATTTCCGATCTTTTCCGATTATTCAGCAAAGGTTTAGGTGGTATCAAGCTTTCTAACAACAGGTGCGATCTTAGCATTATTGGCGTTCTTGCAACAGATGAAGCAAATACACGAGCATATTATTTTGAAGCTAAAATTCAGCAGTGAACTGTGCAGCAATTTCTATGCGGCCGATTTTGTGGAAACTTGCTCACAGTAAACATTGAAGTCTTGGAACTTATTGAACGTAATTAGAAAAAAATCTATCTTCGTTTTATGAAAATATTCGCGATTTCGCAAAAAAACAAGGTTTTCTAATAGCGCTTTTATCTCTAAACTCTGTTGTATAATAAAAGATCTTACCATTGCCTGGTTACTGTATGCTGGCATACAGAAATCGGTTGACGCTTTCCTGTCGAAAAGTAGTTTTAAAAAAGGGAACCTCCGCTCCAATAAATAACCGCGGGCCACCTTCAGAAGGGTTATCAGACAGCTGTGATGGACGACTGGAACAGGCTAACGTGACAGTTCTGCTGCCGGAGAGTTCAGTTCCAATCAAATCGTAAAATTGTGCGCTTAACTTATTAAATGACGACCACAGAAGACAATAATTATATTTTCTGCCCAGCATTTATTTTTATACGTGCAAATTAAAACATAAATCCAGCCTTTAAATATTTATTTATGCACCTTATGGTCTACATTATTACCATACAATCAATGAGTTTAAAGTCACAGTTCTTTTGCAGCTTTCTAAATCCAAAAAAACCCTTTCTTATCTCCGTAACCAAAAGCAGTGACATTTTTTTATCTTTCTTTAATTATTCAACTACGTATAGCAAAATCTCAAAAACTAAACGTTATCACAATTAATTCAGCCCTTAATTACTACACCTAGCCGAAGCGAATATCAATCGAACGAATTAGGAATATCTGCCAGTAGCTTGTAGTTGTAAACTCGCCACGGATCCTTAGATGATGAGAGTGTAAACATCACAGCAGACTTCTCCATCATTGTCGTCTTCGGTCGAATTCACCAAATCTTCACCATACCACAGGCGTAACTCGTCGCCCGCGCCAACATCAACTCCGGTAGGCGGGGAGAAAGCCGACATCACAAGCGAGGGGGAATTGGAGTTATATCCGGGAATCTCAGACCACTTCCCGTTAGGATATGTGTTGAACTGACTTGGTGGCAAAAGGACCTCATCGTCTGATGTTGTTATGACAGCATCAACATGATTCGGCACGCTTGGATGATCGCCACACCCCCAGAAAGACCAGTAGGAAACGACTTTGTTGTGGCAGGTCACGTATCCGTACAGATGAACCAGTTCCACCGCAGCCAGCTTGCCACAAGTGGGAGCGTAGAACTTGCCAGGCTGGTTACCCTTCGCCTTAAAACAAACTGGAGACGTATTCGCCTTTTGCCAGGCAGCTAAGAGTAACATGGAAGGAAATATAGTTATTTTGAGATACTCTGAAACTGCGGGAGAAAGATCGATATTACAAACATAAGGTCGATCATCGCAGTAAAATATTTAAAATTGAAACAGAAAGAAAAATTCAGGCTTGAACGGGATTCGAACCCATGACCTTGCGATGTCGGTGCAATGTTCTTACCAACTGAGCTATCAAGCTCGTAGGGAGCTGGTCATTTTGTGAGTTCGTTTTGCTTTTTGTTTTGCAAGAAGGTTGAAAAGGGAACTCCCATCATCAATACTATGATGCTACTCCTATATATATCATGTTTAGTATTGTTTTGCTTCTTTTGACCGATCTTATTATATGATTGGTAGAGATTTGATGGCAATGATGATGTATTGTGAGCTAGCATGTCCTGTCACAAGATAATAATTCTTCAGTTTAATTATTGAATAGTCTCATTGCTTTCAGTATTTCCGTGTTTCAAATGTTTCCTGTCTCGGCTATGATTAAAGAAAACGTAGAATAAAATTGTGCCTAGTTACTGAGAGATTGCGCATTCATTAAAATACGCCACTTCTTTAGTACCTAAATAATTCAGTCGTAAAACGTTGTAGCTTATAACAGACTCAGTCCCCTGTATTCTCTCGCGTGATAAAATTATTAGACGCAGGGGATGGAGGTCTCTCCTTAAAACCCTACCCACGACGGTCTCTTTGCCGGCGGGACCAATTGGTACGGGGCTAATTTGCGAAGCCCCAAGCCTTCACTGGCTAAGAGACGTGGAAAGGTTATAGTTTAAGGGTTGTACATAATTAGCATGATCCTGATTACCTCCAACAGAAACTGAAACTTGACTTTTGAAGCAAGGTGGCTTTTCATGGAAACGAGCACCTAATAACAAACACTATCAATGAACAACTACCTGGTAAATGCCCTGAGGCGACATCTTGGAAGGTCACGGCGAGGAAAATCACGAGAATACAAAACATATTCCAAGTTGGTTTCACTTCCATTTTGCAGATAAACTAAAATAAATAAAATAAGTTAACATCAGAAGTCAACATCATATTTATTCATGTCATGGTTAAGTTCATAGATTGTAACACTAAGGAGTTTTGACTGTTTAGGTCATTTTCTAGAACGGTTTTCGGACTTAACATTTTTGGTTTGGTGATCCATTGCGATTTTCAGTTCTCCTTTTATTAAATTCCGATTTCGGGTTTTAGGAATAAGAAAAGCAGTTTTTTGGTTTGGAAGGAAATTTGGGGCTGTTTTCCATTTTCTAATCGGCCCCAAAGTCCCACTCATTAAATTAACCATTCGTCATCAAGGGAGTACAGTTGCCCTTTTTTGAGCCGTCGGCCGTCATCAGAATATATCTTACCTGATGAGCTTGGCTGAGTTAAACAAAGGGTCTCGGCTGTTCTTAACCCTATTCTGCCTGGGCTTTTTTTTCGTTCCTGAGCCTTGGGTGGGGGGGAGGCAGATAGTGCCCCCCCCCCCCTATGTATCTCGAAAAGTATTGACGCTATGGAAATGAAACTTACATGGTATGTAAAGCATCCGAAAATATTTATTTTAGTGCCAGTCACGTGTCAATTATGACGTCATACACGCCGTAATGACGTCATACGTTAAACAAATCCGCCATCTTGGATCCTAAATCTTGGATTTCTAAATTGTTCAGAAATGTCAGAAAATCTCCAAATTTGTTTTGAAGAAATCAAGAAAATTGTAAATATGCTAAAACGGCAAAGATTTTGGAAGGATTTCATCATAAAAAGCAACAATTTTATGAAAACTGCAAATTAAGCTAAAAAATTAACAAATTTGGGTAAAACGATCTGTATCTCGATCTGTGCTAGAAAAATGAAACTTATGTGGTGTATAAAGCATTCAAATATCACGCCAAAATAACGTCATACTTTATAAATGTCCGCCATCTTGGATTCGCCATCTTGGATTTTTAAATTGTTCAGAAATGACAGAAAATCACCATATTTGATTTGAAAAAATCGAAAACGATATAAGGATGCAAAAATTGCAAATATTTTGGAAGAAACTCTTCGTAAAAAGCGAAAATCTCATGATATTTAGCTAAAAATACCAAATTTGGCTAAAACGGCCTGTCAAAACTTGGTTGCCATGGAAACATCAAGTCACGTGTTCAAAAAATTGACACATTAAAATGTTTCCAGATAATTTTTAGGAAAAGTCATAAAGTTTGGCTATGATTGCTTAATTGCTCTTTAAGTACGATAAATTTGAAGTCAGCGAGGGCACTTTCTGCCCCCCCCCCCCCCCAGGCAGAATAGGGTTAATTTAAACAGTTTTGAAAGTTTAAGTTGACAACTGATAAGAATAGACCGCAACGACTGAAAAGCCCTGCGCACACAGTCACCATGGCAACTGTCAAGATCGTCTTACGGTGTTCTCTACTTCAATACACAAGGCTTGGAATCGAACTATTGTTATTTATGAAGAAGACTGACTGAATGAATTTTAGTATGATGTTTGAAATGTTATGATCGGTTCTCTGTTTTAGGGGGCACATTTTCCATGTCGCGACATGTAATTTGGTAGACATTCTAAACATGAACATGAGTGTTAACGGTGGGTTGGCCATAAAGTTGTACATTTGAAACTTCCTTCACGGTTATTTTTACTTCAATAAACAAAGAGAAACGTGGCTGAGCCCAAGAGAATACATGCATACAGCCTTGCATAATTTAATTGTCATACAAATTCATGAAGTAAAGGCACGGAGCAATGTGGCAGAAATTGGGATTTTTCTTGGTGGATTAGACAATTACAATTTAGAGAAAATGATCTTTCTAGCTGGTTGGAAACTAATTACATAAATGGGGCGATTCTTCCCGCAGGAAACTGAAACTGAATTTTCGGAGAAAATTCGAGGTTTACGCTTTTGAACAGAATGACCGGGAGTCATTATTTAATTTCATTAATTTAGATCAGCTCCAACGAAGGGCTAACGCTCGAAACAAAACGCCAAGGCTCTTCTAAAATTAAAATTATCAATACAGTACAGCGTTCTATCGTTCCGCGCGCTTGTTGGAAAAACTGCTTTCAAAACTGCAAAGTTTGATTTGCAGAGAAAATTCTCACCGAATATTTAAAGCAAATGGTAAAATCGAAAGGAACACAACCAGTACATTTCAACCTGGAAACATTGCGTGTAGCATTAAATAAGTTACAACTGAATGTATGCGACCGAAAAATATAGATCCACGTCCGTTTATAAGTTAATTGTGTGAAAGGACATTTACTTTTCTTGCGTTGTTTTAAATTTATTTTTCACAGCCTCTGAAAAATATATGAAGGATCATCCATGACCCCTTATAACAATCGGAAACTCTTCATCGCAGATTTGCCAAATTAATTTTATTTGCACTTTGCAATTCCCTTTTTTACGTCAAATTTTAACAGCTTAAAAGCTTTTTTGACGAGGTCTAGAGCTTGACAATTTTAAGTGGATTGGATAATAACAATCGGAAACTCTTTATCGGCCAAAAAGGGCACTTGTTCCCCCCCGACTGTGACAATGAGTTGGAACTTTAGATTACCAAAGTAGCCATAGGGAAATGAAAAAGCCAAAATTGTCAAGCTGAACGTTAAGAAGGAAAATGCCTTGTAAAAATGCCAAAAATATCTGAACTGATTTGAACCCCATATTGACGAATGGTTTTAGATGATTTTCTCGTTAAAGATTTCCACTTTTGATGTAGATTTCTAGCGGTAAATAAAAATAAAATATATTTAAACAAATATTAAAGTGTTTTATATGCATTTGTTAGCAAATTGATTTTCCACAAAAGATGTTGGATTCGTTTTCTATACAAGCGAAACTCAATTTTAAAGCTGCTTACGCCAAGACGCCAAGAACAAAAGAACAATTTTATGCTCGACAAAGACAAATTTGCACCTTCTTACTGCGAGAAAAGAAAGAACTGAAATATTACCGCGCGAGAAGATAAACTTGCTTGGAAAGCAAAATAATAATAAAAGGAATAATCTACAGGAGAAAAGAACCATCAGATTTCGAAATGTAACATTACCTAGAAATCTTCTCTTTGTCCTGAAGTGAACTCTTCCGATCTCTGCAACAAAGTGAGAGCAGGTTAAAGATAGTAGCGATATAAAAACCCACTGAAAAACGTGGGTTCTAAATGAAAGACCATCAACTAAATGAAAGACCATCAACGAACATGACAAGGTATTCAGAACTCAGAAAACTCCAAACAGCTGTGGTAACAGCCACTGACGGCTCGTGTTTTCACAGCTGTCTTGACTATGAAAACAGTCATGAGACAGTGATTATAGAAACAGATTATAGTAACAGCTATATGGACACTTTTCGCACGTTATATTTTTAGCGACAACTTAATTTAGCCATTTTTTCCACTGAAGATTTAGTGATAACTCATTTTAACAATGAATTTCTTCGATTTAAAGAGATTTTTGCGATCTGAATTACAATGTGTAACAATTAAAGCAAATGTTATAGCTTATGTTTCACAATTCGGTATGCAGATATTTGTGGCGGTTTTCAACTAATTTCTAAATACGTCTTGGACTGTAAAGGGTCTACTTCTGTAATTAGTTTTCTTAAATCTGTTATTTGTGGTCTTGGCCGGTCACACGTCTAGCGAACTTTAAAATTTAGCGATTTTTAAATTTAACAAGTGCTAAAATTTAATTAGCAATTTTACATGTAATTGCTAAATTATAGCAATCTAATTAAGGTAAGCAACATTGGATACGAAAATATATCACGAGAAAGTAAAAACTAAAGACAGCTTGTATCAACACGCTGTTTCGTTTCTTAAACACTGCTATGGAAACATTCGAAAATGGACGACTACAAATTTCGGACGCTGTTATATGTACATGCGATAGCGAAAATGATTATAGTAAAGATTTGCAACGTAGTAATTCCTTATGAAAAAGAAATAGTCGTCGTAAGAATGAGTTTAACCGCGCAGTAATTACAAAGTGTTTTTAAAATGTAGGTGTTTAACTGCTCAAATTTGGAAAGACATGCCTGTCAAAATATGCATATGGTTGCCGTGGTAACAGCAAGTTCCGTGAACAATGACACGTCATACCAAATTTTAGGTACAGTCGAAAAGTTTGGCGGCTTTTACTTCAATATTAAAAAAAGTTATTAACGGTCAAAGTCTCTGCGGGAAAATTCCGCCTCCCCAGTCTGAATAGGGTTAACTACATATAAAGAGTCTTTAAAGAGTCTTTATTTTGCTAAGGGGTTAGCGGTTTTCGCGCGTTGTGAAATGCCAACATGGCAGGCCGATCAAAGTACATTGCAACGTGTGAAGCTAGTGCCAGTCCCTAACTGCCCGTTAGAATGAAAAATCGCTAAAACTCGGAGTTAAAGAGATGATGATTAAATTTATTTTTAGCGGATCGGAGACAGTTTAACTTCCGTTATTATTTCTATTGAAGAAATTGTGTACAAGTGCATAACGTTATTATTAACCCAATTTTAAAAAAAGATATGGAAATTTAAAGATTACTCACTCGTTTGCCATATTTAAACACAAATATAGGCTGGTAACCATGGTGATGATATAAGATAAAGATTTGCTTTCACTTTTCTCAGTTTTTGTACGTGAAAATCTTTCCGCGAAAAGTTTATCCGCGAAAATTTTGTAGCCAATTTTCGGGATTTTCACGAATTGCAAACCCGCTAAATTATAATGAGCATTTATAGAGTGTAACCGTTGAGTTCTTAATTACGTTCTAAGGAGCACTATAGCAAAATGAACGAGATAAGATTTGTATTACAACGATGCATATATACTGTAGTTTTAAACGCAAAGAAATCAAGCGAGATCCTGATGTAATTATCATCTCGAGTTCAGTGACTTCCTTTAATTCTAAAAGCGTTCTTCAAAGAGAACTCCAACAGCTGTGTTAACAGCCGCCAACTGCTCGGTTTCCACAGCTTTCTTTCGAGTTTTCTTAATTAAACATATTTTAAAGTGTCTATGAAATTAACTTTTCGAAATAAGTTTTATTATTTCCATTTGAGTATATTGTTTGGCCGGGTAAATGTTAAATCGGTCGCCCGAATTGTTTTCTCGAACATTCGAAGGCCGTATTTTGTATCACCTTGAAGTGTTTCCGAAATCGGTCGTTGTAATTATTATGTCATTAACTTTGAGACTCGCTCGCTTGTCTCACAGTTTCAACGTAAAAATAAAAGTATTTAACCACACACCAGTAAGTGATATATAAGTTTTTCGTCTCAATTTTTTAATACGAGCAAATTGGAAATTTAAAGATTACTCACTTGCTTGCCATAACACAAATATAGGGTGGTAACCATGGCGATGGCATAGGATAAAGATTTGCTTTCACTTTTCTAAGTTTTTGTACGTAAAAATCTTCCCGCGAAAAGTTTATCTGCGAAAATTTTGCTGGCCAATTTTCGTGATTTTCACGAAATGCAAACCCCGCTAAATTATAATGGCATTAGAGTTTAACCGTTGAGTTCTTGAATGATAAGCCAGAGGCTCGATTTTAGTGCACGCAGTAGGGAGCCCTTTTTCGCCACGGAGGCCGAGGTTAATGCCGAGGCGCTATTTTTCTAGTTAATTTCACACATTCTTTCAGGCACCCTGAGGGAACTAAAACCCTCTCATTTGAAGAGAGGAAAAGAACCAGAAATTTTTAAGTTAGGCCATCCCCATAAAATGTTTTGTTTCCCATCGCCCTCTCTCTCGTGAAAGTGGGTTGGTCGGTCGGTAAATAAAAAAAGAAAAGCAAAGCCGAGAAACGAAATATTGACAAATTAATACATAAATAAATCCAAGCGAGCCTTAATTATATCTTCCCCGTGACCACCATTTTAAAACGAGCCGATATCACTCTGAAAGGTGTTCGAAGACGTCATTACTGGGCTGATTTAGATGTCAGAATGATTTTAAGATATAAACATTAAGCTTGGTAACACCCGAGAAAAGGTCGCAGGCAATAAATTATTATTTTTGTTTTTACTTTTTGAAAAAATTGGGTCGGTCGGGCGATGGGAAACAAAACATTTTATGGGGATGGCCTTAATATCTAGCAGAAGTAAAGTGGATCTGATTATATTTGGAAATAATTATATTTCGCGGTAGAATACTGGGACATAATTATTTTTCGCGGCGCGCTCGCTTCACGATCAGACTCTTTCTTCGTACTTGTGCCATGATTTGACGAGCTTAGCGGCGGAATTGGTAATCCATAGGACTTGGTAGGCATCTTAAAACATACCTTGTGCTGCCTTATTCCATTCAGATAATTATCCGCATATAATTTGTTTGCCTTCAACTTGAAGACATTTCAGTACTCTATGATGCCGTCAAGACGACAATGGCGCGCAGCATCTACTGATCTGAAATTAGGCCACACAGGCCAGCTTTCGTTTTCTCAATCAAGCCGTTTAAACATCCACCTCACTGAGTAAAGTAAGCTGCGAATGTCGAATGAATCGAGAATACGATCGTTGTTTAGAGCTCGCTCTTCTGTGATTGTTTAGTCTTAACCAGCACGAATTCAGTCGAGCAACTGAAGCAAACGCGGGAGCGTGGATTAGATGTCCCAGTTTTTCAGCTGCTTTTTTCCGCGAATAACAATCGAAAATATCGGACGATGTTTGGCGAATGTGGTCAACATAGAACCAAACATACTGGGTAAGTTGTGCATTCCATCAAAATTTATGCATTTTATGTTTATTGATAACATAACACGACAGTTAACTTTATGCATTTTTCAAGGCAAATGTTCAAGGCCGCTAAATTTCCCTCAGGTATATAATTAACTTTAACCTATCTATGCACGATAAAGAAAGGAGAACAGGAGATTGTGCAACATGAAAATTTATACGGCCACGGTCTTTAAACCATATTATCGCTTTTGAGGTAACGAGAATATATTCGGTTTCTGATGTATACATACATACATATAATTAGTTTGACTATCACGCTAGCCGGGTCGTTTACGTTTTGAGGTTTTCCTCTCCCTCAGAGCTTTCAGGATAAGGTGCCACGCCCAAGCTTTTGAGGTGACGAAGGCCCTTTCGCTTGAATGTATGTAGGTTTCTGATGTATAAACAGTTTGACTAAGCGTAGGTCGTTTACGTTTTAAGGTTTTCCTCTCCCTCAGAGCTTTCAGAGCTTTCAGGTGTCTCGCCCAAGCTTTTGAGGTGACGAAAGCCCTTTCGCTTGAATATATGTAGGTTTCTCCTCTCCCTCAGAGCTTTCAGGTTTCTTTCCCAGGCTTCAGTTCTGAGGTGATAAGGCCCTTTCGCTTGAATATATGTAGGTTTCTGATGTGTAAACAGTCGTTTACGTTTTAAGGTTTTCCTCTCCCTCAGAGCTTTCAGGTGTCATGCCCAAGCTTTTGAGATGATGAAGGCCCTTTCGCTTGAACATGTTGGGCCTTCTAACAGTTTTGTAAGCTACGTAGTTCGTTCCGTCTTTTAAGCGGGGTTTCCGCTTCCTCGGAACTTTAAGGCGGCGTTTGCAACCTTTTTAAAAACGAAAAGTAAAATACAAAATAACGGCTATTCAAGTTAGCAGTTTCTTTAATTAGTTTTTCTCTAATGTTTCAAGTTAGCGATGTCTTCGGTTGTCTATGCTGTGTAAACAGTACAAATTAGCGAGTACATGTACGTAGCCATTTTATTGTCAAGCGAGCGGATTCTTCGATTCGTATTTTGCACTCGTATAATTTCGAATCATTTAGTTCTCAGAACATAGAGGCTATTCGTGAGTAAGCGGAATTTTTGTATTCGATTTTGCAGTACTTTCGATTTTTAGATTATTACATGTAAAACAGTCAAGGTATTAAAATAAGTTTAGCGGGTGCTATGGGTTTCTTCGATTCATAAAGTTTTTTTTGCGCGATTTTTTCTTCGAATGTTGACTTATATTTTGGTACAATCATTTTGATTAAAGCGGGCCTTTTTGAAAAAATCTGATTTAAAGCGACTGTTGAAAGCTACAACACATGGATCAAACTATTTTGGTGCGAATATATTGCCGCGGTCAAACAATGGGTTTTCACATAACGCGATACTAATCCGCCGCAAATATTTAAAATATGCGACATTCAGCTCTATGGCAAAAATGACGAGATAAGATTTGTATTACAACGATGCATATATACTGTAGTTTTAAACGCAAAGAAATCAATCGAGATCCTGATGGAATTATCATCTCGAATTCATGACTTCCTTTAATTCTAAAGCGTTCTTCGAAGAGAACTCCAACAGCTGTGTTAACAACCGCCAACTGCTCGGTTTTCACAGCCTTCTTTCGAGTTTCTTAATTTGAAAGTGTCTATGAAATTAACTTTTCGAAGTAAGTTATATTATTTCCCATTAGATCATATTGTTTGGTCGGGTAAATGTTAAATCGGTCGTCCGAATTGTTTTCTCGAACTTTCGAAGGCCGCATTTTGTATCACCTTGAAGTGTTGCCGAAATCGGTCGTTGTAATCATTATGTCATTAATAACTTTGAGACTCGCTCGCTTGTATCACAGTTTCCCGCTATAAACGTAAAATAAAAAGTATTTAACCACACACCAATAAGTGAATTTAATACGAGCAAGAAATTCCCTATCCGCCTTTTAGATATTCCCTACTTTAGAGATTCCTCCTTTTAGAGATTCCTCTTTTTAGAGATTCCCTATTTTAAAGCAGTTCTTCCTTTTAGAGATTCCTCTTTTTAGAGATTCCTCCTTTTAGGGATTCCGCCTTTTAGAGATTCCCTATTTTAGATATTCCTACTTTAGAGATTCCCTATTTTAAAGCAGTTCTTCCTTTTAGAGATTCCTCTTTTTAGAGATTCCTCCTTTTAGGGATTCCGCCTTTTAGAGATTCCCTATTTTAGAGATTCCTACTTTAGAGATTCCCTATTTTAGAGATTCCTCATTTTAGAGATTCCCTATTTTAGAGATTCCGCCTTTTAGAGATTCCCTATTTTAGAGATTCCTCCTTTTAGAGATTCCCTATTGTAGAGATTCCTCCTTTTAGAGATTCCCTATTTCAGAGATTCCTCCTTTTAGAGATTCCCTATTTCAGAGATTCCTCTTTTTAGAGATTCCCTATTTTAGAGATTCCTCCTTTTAGAGATTACTCCTTTTAGAGATTCCCTATTTTAGAGATTCCGCCTTTTAGAGATTCCCTATTTTAGAGATTCCTCCTTTTAGAGATTCCCTATTTTTGTAAAAATATACCAGAACGAGCAAACGAGCACCCACTAAAATTCGAGCAGAAGCCTAATTTTGCGAGCACTGGAAAATTTTGAAGGATCATCCATGATCCCTTATAACAATCGGAAACTATTCATCCAAGATTGCCAAATTAATTTTATTTGCACTTTGCAATTCCCTTTTTTACGTCAATAGGAAATAGAGAATCTCTAAAAGGAGGAATCTCTAAAATAGGGAATCTCTAAAAGGAGGAATCTCTAAAATAGGGAATCTCTAAAAGGAGAAATCTCTAAAATAGGGAATCTCTAAAAGGAGGAATCTCTAAAATGGGGAATCTCTAAAAGAGAAATCTCTAAAATGGGGAATCTCTAAAAGGAGGAATATCTTGACAATTGACAATTTTGGCTTCTTCGTTGCCCCATGGCTACTTTGGTAATCTAATTTGTTCCAACTCATTGTCACAGTCGGGGGAACAAGTGCCCTTTTTGGCCGATGAAGAGTTTCCGATTGTTATTATCCAATCCATTTAAAATTGTCAAGCTCTAGACCTCGTCAAAAAAGCTTTTAAGCTGTTAAAATTTGACGTAAAAAAGGGAATTGCAAAGTGCAAATAAAATTAATTTGGCAAATCTTTGATGAATAGTTTCCGATTGTTATGAGGGATCATGGATGATCCTTCAAAATTTTCCAGTGCTCGCAAAATTAGGCTTCTGCTCGAATTGCTCCAAATATTTTAGTGGGTGCTCGTTTGCTCGTTCTGGTATATTTTTACAAGTGCTCGCATGCTGGGTTTTTAGTAGATTTTTGCAAAGTGCTCGTTGCTCGCAAGGCTAACTCTCATCAATGCTCTTGCTCGCAGAGAAAAACGCTGTGCTCGTATGCTGGCAAATGCGCGCAACGACCATTCGATGAATGGGGAATGGGGAACGGGAATGGGAATCCTCTAAAAGGTGGAATCTCTAAAATAAGGAATCTCTAATAGGCGGAATCTATAAAATAAAATATAAGGAATCTCTAAATGGAGGAATCTCTAAAAGGAGGAATATCTAAAAGAAGGAATCTCTAAAATAATAAATAAGGAATCTCTAAAAGGATGAATCTCTAAAAGGGGGAATCTCTAAAATAGAGAATCTCTAAAAGGCTCTAATTCTCTAGAATAGGGAGTCGCTAAAAGGCGGAATCTCTAAAAGAACGAATCTCTAAAATCGTTATCCGTTTACTGAAAACAAAATTATAAGTATATTTTTCGTTGAGAAATATCAATATTTAACAATTATTCGGAGGCGAATAACTGTTTTAGTCTAATTTACTAAGGTGAATATAAAGAACTACAAATTACGAGCTGAAACATGAAAAACAACACACGCAAGTGCTCGCCGTATTACCGTAGTTACATCGTTTACATATCAAATTAAGCTGTAAAATGCACAAAAGAACACTTACACAAAAGACATTCATCTGGTACCTTTGTTTAATCTTTGCTGATTTCATGAGCAGCTGTAGTTATCTTCCTGAAATAAGTAGCTTTAGGTCTGAAGAGAAGCAAATTTCTGTCCCTCCATCCGACACAACACGGCCGCCCTGGTTGACCACATAAAACCTTTGTTTTTGACGGACGGTTTTGAATGCGTTAAAATCATTTCTTGAAAATGTTTTCCGTCCAAACGTCTTGGTAGTCATTTACCTAAATTCCCAATGCTTTGAATATCACGAACGTGGAGTGATGTCTTTAGAATAGACGAAAATTTCATTCAAAAACGAGTCGCCATCTTTACTTGCCGGCACAAGAAATGTGGCTTAGATTAGCAACCACGCCTTGAAATTCACTGCCTCGCGCGGTGAATATAGCGTCAGATCCCGAATTTTTCGACCAATCAGCTAGTCGGATTCTTTATATTCACCTTAGTAAATTAGACTAACACTAGATATACGAGTCGCTTGCCGCAATCATTTGGAGAAAGGGTGTTAAATATAGATAATTTTTTCAGGCTCAGTGAATATTGGTGAATATTTACCTCGACTTCGTCTCGGTAAATATTCACCAATATTCACAGAGCCTTCGGCGAATAATTGTTAAATATACCCATGTAAATTATTAGAAATTATGTAAAGACGAAATTGTAAGCCCAGTCCTGGCGTGTTTTTTTTTTCTATATTACCTATTATTATTTATTTATTATTATTCCAAATGTATAGACCAAGGGACCATACACGGCAAGAGGTATTGAGTTCGGGATTACCTACAGCAATTTACTGTAAAATAGTGCAGAAATCCAAGGAAAAGACACAAAGAGGCGGGAACCACAATGGAAAGGGAAACAGGAGTACATGGTACGGGAATCGGCAAGTTCGGACCGCCCTGTCCTCCATAAGGTAGATAGGTACATAATGTCGCGAAGACATTTCATTTCCATACCACCCTGTCCCTGGCAGGTTCCTCTCTCGTAGTCTCCAGTCTCTTCGTCCCGCCTGTTTTCTCTCTACTCCATGAGGTCGTTTTAGGTCTCCTTACTCTTTTGCCTTCTAATGCGATTCCGTTCACTGTAAATAATATCGCGTGTTTGCAGCATTTGTTTTCCGTGAAATGTTTCTTGGTTTGCGCAACAAGGAAGCCAATTTTCGGAAAGGCAACTACAGCAGCTCGATCGTAAATTTGGGTATAAATAAGATTTCATTCCCTAAAATGTCTGCAACTTCGCCGAATCATTCAGCTAAAGAATTGGAAAAAAGAAAACAAAATCGACATGTGCCTCCGCATTGTTTGTGAACTGTAAATGTGTAATTTTTGTTATATCTGAAGTTACTTCTCTCATAAGCGATTACAGCCCGCTCCCTTAGAAAAAATGATTTCCAAGAAGAATACATAACCTCTTTACACTCAAAACGTAAAGTTTAGTTTTAGTTTAATAATCTTACTGTTAAATAAAAGTTACAAATTAAAAATTAAAAAATAGTGGCGGGAAAGAGGAACAGAACTTTCGTTCCACTTGACACCTGACTCCTTTATGAAAATACGTATAAAATTAAAACATTTACATATAGAAAATACTACTAAATACTAGAAAAATACTAATTATTACATTGCTGATGATGAAATTAGATTAGGTGAGGGTTTAGCCAAGGGGATGGTAAGTAGGTAATTTTGATGAATATAATGAATAAGAAGGATTTAAAATAAAAAATCTACTTGGGAAAAATATATATTTTGTGACGAGTTTTTGTTGATATTCAACAAACGGTTCTTGCATGAGAGAACCATTTGCATCGAAAAATGATTGAATTAGATACACTCGTAATGCTTGGCGCTTTTAAACTGTTTTCTATAATTATGGGACAGAAAATTGTTATCTAAATATTAATAATGCTCTAAAATAATCGCATCCTTACCTTTGCAAGCGTTGTTCAATATCAAGTAACGTATTTATAAAATAGTATTTTTTCTTCTTCTTTGTTAAAGACGCCGCGCGAAGGCATTTGATAAACACAGCAGGCTCCGTGGAGAAAAATCAGCACTTAAACTTGTCGTCATAAACGCAGTTTTCATTTATGACGTAATAAGGTCGCGCGCGAAAGAAAGCGCGCGGGAGACGCAACTCGTCTCAGAGGAGCTGTAAACATGTGTGAACAAAATAACTGACTAGTATTGGTAAAAATCTACTAGTATACTAATTGAAATGCGGCAATCCAATTGGCTGAGCTACTCGTATAACATCAAGGGCCAAGCATTAGTTTAAGACCGTTTAAGAGTCCGTCCTTCCTTCCGTCCGGCTTTCCTTCCTTCCTTCATTCCGACTGTTCATTCATTCATACTGTTCATTCTTATCAGACAACAACTAAGAAAGTATAATTTCCATTGTTTCATTGATTCCATTATATTCCTTCCTTCCTTCCTCCGTTCTTCCTTCGTTCTTCCTTTCTTTCTTCCTTCCTTCCTTCCTTCCTTCCTTCCTTCCTTCCTTCCTTCCTTCGTTCTTCCTTCCTTCCTTCCTTCCTTCTTTCTTTCTTTCCTTCCTTCCTTCCTTCCTTCCTTCCTTCCTTCTTTCCTTCCTTCCTTCCTTCCTTCCTTCTTTCCTTCCTTCCTTCCTTCCTTCCTTCCTTCCTTCGTTCTTCCTTCCTTACTTCTTTCCTTCCTTCCTTCCTTCCTTCCTTCCTTCCTTCCTTCCTTCCTTCGTTCTTCCTTCCTTCCTTCGTTCTTCCTTCCTTCCTTCCTTCCTTCTTTCCTTCCTTCCTTCCTTCCTTCCTTCCTTCTTTCCTTCCTTCCTTCCTTCCTTCCTTCCTTCCTTCCTTCTTTCTTTCCTTCCTTCCTTCCTTCCTTCTTTCCTTCCTTCCTTCCTTCCTTCCTTCCTTCCTTCCTTCCTTCCTTCTTTCCTTCCTTCCTTCCTTCCTTCCTTCCTTCTTTCCTTCCTTCCTTCTTTCCTTCCTTCCTTCCTTCCTTCCTTCCTTCGTTCTTCCTTCCTTCCTTCTTTCTTTCCTTCCTTCCTTCCTTCCTTCCTTCCTTCCTTCCTTCCTTCCTTCCTTCCTTCCTTCGTTCTTCCTTCCTTCCTTCCTTCATACTGTTCATTCTTATCATTCTTAAATGCCATCAGCAGTCATTCGTTCGTTCGTTCGTTCGTTCATTCACGATTGGCATGTTTCAAAGCAGTTGTAGAGGAGTTTTTTTGTTAGACAAATATAACAGAAATTGCCTTTTTGTTGTTCAGTCATTCCACGATCCTTTGGAATCACGCGTTCCTTTCATACTTTCAATCTGTTGTCTGCGGGCTGCATTACTTTACAGCGCGGTATGCCCCCAGACTCGTACCCAGTCGCTATTTATGTGTTTTGGAGATGAGAGAAGATTGGATTACGAGAGTAGAACGAGGCGCGCGGGGAGTTATGGACAGCGCCGCATAATTAATCTCGCTCCAGATTTCCCCGGCTAAATTGTCTCTAATCAGACAAATAGCGACTGGGTACGAGTCTGGTATGCCCCCACAATGCTGACATGCATGTGTTTCATTCCAACTTCTTCTTCTTGACCTCTCAGACTCATGGATTCTACACTTGAACCAATCACAGAGACTGAAGAGCAGCTGTTTTGTGTGGAAATAATGAAACGCCTCTATATACAGCGAAAGCACGAGCATTTCTGCGATGTGATTCTAGAAGTTGGCTCCGGTGACGATCAAGCTCGTTTGAAAGCTCACAGAATCGTGTTATGTGCAGCAAGTCCGTTCTTTTTCAACGCTCTGAACAGTGACATGAAAGAAAAGAAAGAAGGAGTGATTCGACTGGAAGAGACGAGCAAAGCTGTGATGGAAGAAGTATTGGAGTATCTGTACACAGGACATGTTGATATCAATGAACACAATGCGATTGATTTGATGGTAATTGCTGATTTTCTAATCGTTCCAAGTCTGAAAGAGCTTTCAAGTAAGCTCGTTGCACAAACATCGTGTTCTTCAAACTGTATTGAGGTCTATTATACCGCCGAAAGGTATCAATGTCCCGAATTGAGGCAAAGAGCGAGAGATTATACTTTCTCAAATTTCATGGATGTAACGCAATCGGATGGTTTTCTGAATTTGAGCGTGACTACGCGCAAAAGAGAAGAGCTCTGGAGTCGAGATTGCCCACGTGATTCTACAAATAACTGCATTATCGACCCCAGACCTTCGCTGCTTTTCTTGAACTACGCAAGAGCGGCGCGAAAGCTCTGAGAAAACTCTGCGCAACGCGTAGCACAAAATCTGGCTATGTCGCCTTCACAGCGCATGCCTCCAAGATCCAAATCCAAAATGGGCCCCGGTGCTAAAGACCAAACTCTGCTTCATGTCTAAAGCTGCACACAAGACTGCCCTACGTACGGCTGAAAAGTTGAGCAGAAGTCAGGTAATCGCAAGCTGTAGTTTGTTTAGGATGAGCTTAGGGTTTACCGCATAGGTTTCGGCTTCGGAAAAGTCACAATTATTTTAATCTTATGACATCTAAAGTGGGACGCCAAAGGGACGACGTGACAGGAGTAATTTCAAATTTATGTTTTTCACTACCCCGGAGATCCCAAGCTGTCTGTACAGTCGCCTTGGACGTTTTTTAGCTGCTACTTCAAGGAACAATTCAGTTAAGGTTTTTGCCGAAACGCTCGCATGTTTAATACAGTTTACTTGCCAGCTGCTTAGCGGTAATAATATTCAATAACTTGTTAATGTCTTCAATATTGTATTGACTAAGCTCGGGCACATAATTCTTGAAAGGCGACCCTGACTCGGCCCTTGTCTAAGATTTTGGCAGCCAAAAAAGGACAGTGTTTGTTTGCACATTATTGTGCAATAATTTCCGAACATCTGATCGATTTTTTAAATTGAAATTTTTATTGAAGATGTCTTGACTGAAAAAAATTCGCCCATTGTGCATATGATCAAGAGATCTGTAAATTGGAGAAAACTGGAATTATAGGTTTTTATTTTGGTACAGAAATTGCAAAGTATTATCTATAATAAATTCGCATGTATAGTATTTATTTGATGTAAAACAAGGGAAACATTCCATAGTAAAATATAGATCTTTAAAAATCTCTGTGTTTTTGGGTGCTTCCCAATCCTTGGATATATCGTTGATTTGATTGTGTACCAGGACAAACCCATAGAAAATAGAAATTTAAAATGTATAATTTATTATCATTCAATACGTGTACACCATGAAAAACACTTAAATTATAAGAGATCCTTCACACCATTGGTCTGGATGATAGTGACCCACTATATACATGTATATGAGACTAATAACTTCGTCAGGCAACTCCCAGGTCCTCAATGTCTTTGGCAGATTGAGCGTTTCTTGGAGGCATTGCCATGGTACTCCACTAGAGCCACTTTGTCTGGGCATTAATCTAACTAGTAATATGTTGTAAATGATTACTATTAATACATGTCTGATGTTTACCTGAGGGCAAGAGTGTAATCATGTTTACACTTTATCTGCATATCCTCATTAAATGAAGTGTTTGTTGTCACCTAATTTCTTTGCAACCATAGACTGTCTTCTTTTAGATTGAAAAGTATCTTCTGACCCCGGGGAGGTACTCCCTTATGCGGACGTGCCGCTGGAACAGGGTATAGGTTTTTGGCCTATCTGTTCATGAACAGGGTATATAATTTATTCATGCGAGTCTGCATTAAACAGGGCTGAAACATTGTCCTAAACAGGGTATGGGCGGTAGCACGATTGTCATCGTATAACAATATGGTTTATACAGTATTTAGCTATCCGTGATCGGAGATGTTTGCCGGTCTTTGGCGTGTATCATTCAAACGTACATTCGCTAAAAGAGATTGCAAGTACCAATAAACACTTTTTTTTAAAAAATGTGTAAAAAAAGAGTGTGTGTATTATGTCCTAAAAACAGGATCCTATAAATAGAGGATGTTGTCCTACACAGGGTACATGTTAGGTGTTTTTTAGGTTTTTTTTTTGTCCTAGAACAAGCAAGTGTGTGGGTTTGTGGGGGGGGGGTTTTCTGGGCGGAGGGTTCAAACACCCCGCAGCGGGTCAAGTAACCCCCCGGGCTTCTGACTCGGGGAAGAGTTAGATAAGCCTTAGTTACTTTAACTGTTGACTCAGGATAAGGAAGAGTTGTTTGGTTCTTATTACATTTTATTATCTGTGCTGGGCATCAATACTGGTATTATTGATACTGTTAGCTGTATTTTTTTTTAAGTTTGAGAGCACGAGATTACTTGTTGGACCTGAGCTGAACATTTATGAACTCGGCATAAATACTCTATTAAATCCCCCAGGGGGCTTATCTCTTTTCAAGGCTTCAGTGAGGCAGGGTATAATATACATGGTAAAGAAGGTAAAGCCATTCGGAGCCCAACTGTTCCACACTGCTGAAGGGGTGCACTGCTGGAGCTTATCCTGGTTTCTGCAGCATGAAGCTGACTAGGAGTACTGCTACTCCCCCTGGGTGGGATGGTAGGTCCATTGCAGGTTACCCCCCCAGCCAGGGGGTACTGCCCCACAATCCCCATATTGGGTTATGTGCCACCACAGCGGCGTCGTGATTGGGGACTCCTGCATCTAAAACGGGGTACCTACAGTGTATATTCGAGGGACTTTTCACAAACAGGCTAGTAAATCTCTTGAAACGGGTATAAAATTCGGCCTGTTTCTAGTACGGGTATCATTTGGAATGCAAATTCTTTCTAAAACGAGGATCCAAATTTTGATTCAGGATAAGAAGACCTGAGGCGTCACATACCCACCCAAAACACCCCAACATATCCGAGCCGAGTACCCCCTCCAGGTCCCACGTATGTTGTTTGGTTGCTCTATCCGTTCTCCACATACCCATCTTATACTCCTGTGTGGGAGAGAGCACTGAGAGTTTAAAGTGTCCTGCCCAAGATTCTAGCAACATTCACAATGACCCGGAAACTGGAGTTAGATGTATGGGAAGAGGGAAGTTCAAGACCCTCCAGTCCGCTGCACACACACACGAGCAGGGATTGACATCTACCCCATGTTGGAGTGTCGATTAAAAAATAAGAATGCGGTGGAGGGATAATAATTATTATTACTCTAAAATAAAAGCGTTTGTTGAGGGAAACATTAGACTGCGGAGTAGTCTCTTCCTTTAACTAATCTTTCCTGGAGCAGGCAATGTGAATACCGACGGATCACAGTCTAGGGAAACATTTGAGTAGAAATACATAATTATAGTGATACAATGTTTGATGTGTCTAAACATTATCAAATAGAAAATGACAGTATAAGACACATGTTCACCTTCTTACTGTCCACTCTTCTTGATACTTTTAGGACACGTCAAAACCATCATATTGCCATAATTTTGGGATTTTTATACAAATACAACTGCCTCTAAATATTAGCTAGTTAGCTGAGCAGTAAATGTTTTTCTTGATAACATGAAAAAGCTACAAACATGCAGTATGCAGTGGGAAGCCATTTCATTTCTTCCAGTTCTTTTTTTTTTTTATAAAAAGTATATTAATTAATTTTATTGCAGAATAGCAAATATAAGATTTGAACTAGCAGAATAGCACTGGGTATGCACTGCATGTCTTGTGGAATGAAAGGGATGGTTTGGTCAGTAAGACACCCTGTTCATTCCACAAGACATGCAGGGATACCCTGTGCAATTTCTGCTAGTTCAAAGCCTTGTATGGTATTTGTTTGAAGACCCAAATGCCACCCTTGGTTAGGATACACATAGGTATCTGAACTGAACAATTCATGGCAAATCAGCCAGACTAACAGCTACATGTTTTTAAAAAAAAATCATAAATTTTACCAACCCTCTTGCCTCGTTACTGCAGACATTCATCTGTGATCTGAGATACACTTGAGTATAATCAGGACAACCAAGCCACCACAAAATAATCTGTCAATTTTTAAATATTATGACAACATAGACTTACGGTTCAAAAGGCTTTCTAGAGCTCAAATTAGCACATCCCTCACCCTACATGACAGGCAGAAACAGTGTAATTGCTAACTGTGAAATATCTGGATTATCTCGGTTAATTATTTAGGGCCATGTAAATTAAAGAATGAAAGTTCAAATTTTGATTCAAGGCACCTTTTCAGGTAAATAAGACCTAGGTGATTTTTTTTACTACATGTACCATGGTCAAATAACATGGTCATGACTCAAATAACTTCTACAATCTTAGTACTTATTTAGTGTGATGCAGTGTCTCGCAATAATATTTGACGAATTGAATGAAAGTTGGAGAAAACCAGAACATCCTGAAAAAAATAAATAGTAAAACGACTCCCCCCAATAAACAACATAATAATATTTATTTCACTTTAAAATTTCTGAAAAATGCAGATAATAAATACAAGCGGTTAGAATATTTTCAAAAGTAAATAAAATAACTGTGGCAGGACGAGCTCATTTCAACAACCAACATAGGAACCTTACTTAAATCTTCGGCCAAAAAATACTGAAAATAAAACAGTCGGACCACCCTCGGGGAATTCAGAAAAATTGTCCGCAAATGACGCTATGCCGTCTACGCGGAATGTGTAAGATACAGGAGCTTATTTTGCATGAGCTAGAGTTCAAGCGGGGCTTTGTTCAGGGTGGCAAGTAGAGCCGTCTGCTTAAATATACGAGAGTGTTCCGCTCAGAAGGTCGAGAGCTGCGATTGTAGTCCTGTCACTGTGTCATTTCCACGATTCTTTTTATATACGCTATGTTCAAAAATCTCGAAACTCCCAAAACACAGGGTATATCAGATCGCAAAAAGATGTCCTTTCTATAATTAAATATTAAGTCGGCGTACATCACCTTAGAGTGGATCTGAGCGATATAAAAGAAGAGATCGATCGAGAGATCGATTATATTAAAAACGACAAAAAATATGAACTGTTTCTGTTCGCTCGGCCATGAAACCTACTTCTCCACTCCGACTCAATAGATAACAGGAAAATCACGATGAAGCAGCTCATAGATCAGTGACGATATTTAAAAATTCATACTATATCCTTTTTGTACAATATCCCTTCGAGAACTTTCCTCCAACGAAGTCAACGCAGCTTCGCCAAAAGACTTGTGCAGGGAGTAGCCAACGGCCCGCTCCACAAAATATCCGCACTCTGCAGGGTTATCTTAAGCTGGCTGGCAATGGAATTGGGATTGAAATTTGCTGGAGAGTTTTACTTAATACTGATTGAAATTTTGCTGGGAGGTTAATAATTACCGAAAATGTTGCTGGGAATTTGTATATCTAGCGATGCTGGATTGCGGGACAAAAACTTTTTTTTTAGACAGCTTATAGCCTGTGACTGGACTGGGCTGTCATTTCCAGCCGGGCTCTCCAAGAAAAATACCGAACGATCGTTAATGATTGAAACATATTTTTTATAACAACGATGCTAGAGAGCCTTCCTCGAAGGCTCGTAAACGCAATCGCTACAAGAGTGTTGGACAGACAATGTACCCGTCCCTCCCGTGCGTAATATGAGAGACACCTGCTCTGAGCCTTTGGCGTAGCGGACCTTGTATACAGCGCAGTGGTTGTGCGAGCAGTTTGATCTGTTTTTTGTATTGCGGAATGTTGACGGGTTGGGTTTTTCGTCGTTTAATTACACTATTGCTTCGTGTGGGGTGGTTTTTCGGTTCTTTTGGTAAGATGTCCTAATACTCATTCTCCCAGCTCTGTTTTGCTGTTTGTTTTTTAAGCTTAAGAGGGCTTGCAGTAACTCATATTTTACCTTTTACTTTCTTCACAGGAAATCGCTGTTTCGTGTTGGTGTCCTGGGCGGAAAAGTCGTTCCTGTCGTTCCAAGTTACCGAAGGGCGAGTCTTTCGATATTACAGCCTAAATGTATAGCTATTGTAGCCTTGATTGTCAGTGACAAACAATTATTCAGCCTGCCTATATAGCATTGCCAACTGGCTCCGCAATCGCGTCGAAAATAATAAGTTTTAGCTTCGATAAATGTTCTCGTATTGACAAGAGATGAATGAATTAGAAACGTCGGTTTGATGCCGATGTTACCGATGTAAACAAAGTATCAGCTGAAGTATGTCCCAGGAAACTGCTGGCCCATCAGCGCTTTGCAATGAATTTGAATTTGACTAAGGAATGTAGTATACGTGAACATTCATTTGCTTTTATTTATCACTGGTCAATGTGCGCGTTTTATATAATAATCATATAATTTTACTCCCACCTAGCTTTTTTTAAATGCGCCCCCCGCTTTTGTGTCGAATGTTTTGACGGCACGTGGGTGATTGCTGCTATTATGGGGTTAACTTTTTTCTGTCCCGCTTGATTTCACGCAGATTCACCATTTATATCTGATAGCGTAGCTCGTTACAAGTTACATTTGTTTTTAAACAGTCCAGATCCCGTTTTGTTGTACTGCTATCTTAAACGCTCATGCTAAGAAAGGGATCATTCGCTTTTCCTTCGCAAAAAATCATATTAATTATAACCTCCTTTGAAAAAGGTCTGAGAGCGTTGCAACGACGCGTTTATTTCATAACCAAGGACTTCGGCTAAAAAAACGTTGAAAGGACCGTTTTACAAACCCTCGTGAGAAATAGCAAGACCTCCACGCGCGCGCAGGTATAGTCTTTGAGCAGCAGACACGAGCACTGAAAATCACAAGGCAGAAACTTTCTTCATTTTATTTGTCAGAAAGGTGGCTCCTCGTGAGAGTACCTCCCCATAGATGTTATTGTAAGAGATTTGGCAGTTTTGAAAAAATCGTAGTAAGGGGAACAATAAACTTTTTTTGTCGTTAATTAGGAACGTTTACGGTTTTGGCCAAAACGGCCGCTCAAAGCCCCTACCACCGAGTTTAGACGATTTAATTAACGTGGAAATGCTGCGATGCAGGGTATTTATAATTATAGCAATAGCCTTGAGACAAAAAGTTTGATTAATGACTAGTTGCTATGGTACTCTTTCTTTGTTTTCAAACTGAATGCATGCACTATTTCGCGGACTATTTAAGTGCCGGTATGTGTTCAAACCTCGCCTGGAAATTCGTACTGAAGCAATGCAATCCGTTGATTGAATCACTGCCGATGAATGCTATTCTCGGTGTTCACTTGTCACGCCATAATAAAAAAATCGAAACCGTTCAATGAATGAAGTCAAGGAATTGGACATGTCATAGATAATGAATAAATAAGGAATCAGTCCAAGTCCCACAGGTCTCTGCGGTATTGCCGTACTCGAGTTATTTGTTCAAAATGTTCCACACAAATTTACGAAGCTCAGTATGGAAACGCACTGTTGGAGTCCCTCTGAGGGGCTCCAATATGGACGCCGGAAATAGGAAAAAAACAATCTGGAGTTTCACTTTTGCCAGAAAGGAGGTTTGTTTTCTCTTGTGAACTTTCGAATATTAAGATAAATATTTATCCTTAAACTTAAATTGTTTAAGAATGCTGAAAAATCACCCCGAAGAGTCATGTTTAGATACGGAACAGCTCCTGTCACGGTCGTCCTGCTGATGTCACGTACGATGAAAGCTCGGAAATTAAAACCGTTCTTATTTCAAAGGAAGCATGAGATCGAGCTAAGAAATTGTGAAAAGATATATATCTAGGTAATCTTTCCTTGAATGAAGGTAAAAAATTTCTGTAGGCCTCGCGGGATGACGTCACGTGAAAACCAAGACTTTGTTTGTTTTCGTTTGGCATTAAGTTAAATTTGCGACAACAGGAAATGTGTTTAGATTTAATCTTTCTTTCCCGACTTGCCTTTTCGCTTTGCTGTTCTTTAATTTTAAATTTTTTCCGGTTCCCGACTTTGTTTCTCAATTTAAGTGTGACTTGTGCCGTGTCAAGGAGTCAAGACGAAGACGGATGATTGGCTAAGCGAAAATAGGAACTTGCAAGACGTTGCGTGGTCATCGCCATGCGCCAAGAAATGAATCCTTGGATTGATGGATTATTCTGGTTAATACAAAATCATAAAAGCAAACAAGCATGGAAGCAAGAACAAGCGTGAAAGGTTATGACAAGAAGATTGTCCTGCATATGAAATAAACAATAGGCCGGAATAATTGTTTCTTGCATGTCATCGATGAAGAATGCGGAAAGTGAAATACAATGTAAACATGCCGACCGCAAGCGTATATCTGTCATCCGGACCCGGTTACCGACCTAAACCAGTACAAATTCTACTCAGCGGGAGTATCAATGATGTTTACTCACAAAAAAAAAATCACCTGGCCAGGCCCCCGGCCGCGCGGCACTAGGCGAATTTTTGTTTCTTTTGCAAAAATATCTGTCATCAGTTCAGTTTCAGCAAAGTGAGAACGGCGATTTTTTTCCATACCAAAATTTTGTCAAGCCTTACCAAAACTCTAAAAAGGGCGCCGTCGTCTTGCACAGCACCAGAGCAGGACAAAATTTTGTCAAGCGTCGCAAAACAAACTGACAGATTGTCAAATTCTACACAACATTAATCTCAAGCTTACAGCGATGATTATTCGGCACCCGGTCCCGATCGGGTACAAGTATCGCGTTAAAAGTGACAGTGACAGTCGGGAAAAAGCGTGCAAGAAACAAGTCGTTTTAAAATTTCAGTCCCGAGAAGATAGAGAATATCCAAATCAGTTTGTGTATCATACCACGAAGGCAGGAGAGTAAAAACTTTAGAAAGTACTGGTTTTCAAAGATTGTCGAGGAGTTGAATGCAAAATTTCACAGGCAACAACAGAGTTGTTACGGTTCCTACGTGAGTCGATATGTTGTGGTTCGCGAATAATTTGTCATGATCTTTGGTCTTCAAGCCGAGTACGCGTTTTATCAAAATGAAAATTTGGCGGAGACAAAATGTGTAGTATATTGACGTAGAGCCAAACAAATTTTTGTTAGTGCGCGTTTTATATAAAATTTTAGCCACTGCTCTTTTCAGTGCGCCCGCGTCGTACATACCTGTAACATGTATTCACTTTTTAAAACATGACTTCGTCGAGTGTTTGACTACTATTGAGAGGTTGAATTTTTTAGTCCGCATGATTTTAAGTCAAATATATGTTTTTAACAGTCTAGAAAATGCTTTTGACACAAAAGTTAAACTGTTAACAGTTTTTCATCCACGGCATGCCGCTCATGCTATTTTTTAAAAAGAAAATTTTTCCCTTTCGCAAATTTGATACCTCCTTTGAAAGGTCGGTGCATGATTTCTCGTTTATTTCATTAAGTAAATGCATTTTACAAAACCCTCGAGGAAGTAGCATGAAATAGCAGACGTAAACGCAGGTATAATTCTTTTGAGCAGCAAGATGGAAAATGAAAATCGCAAGGGACCCATCAGGTGAACTTCACGCACCCCAGAAACTGTCTCGTGTTTAGTTGGTCAGTTTGGAAATGAGGCATGCCGGTAAATAAAAAAAATTGAGAGCTCAGAATGTACGAATTTTTAAACATGCAGGATCTTTTTTAAAATAGCAATTTTGAGGCCAAAAACGTTTATTAATGATAGTTGCTATCGGTACTCTTTCTTTTTTTTTTCAAACTGACTGCATTATTTCAATTCAGCTGCCGGTATTTGTTCAAAACCGGCGCGCACTACGGAAATTTCGAGGTATATATCCGTCGTTTCAATGAATGCTCTTGTTTGTTTTCAGGTGGCATTTCACATCAGGAAATGTGTTTAGAGGACATATGCCAATTCATTTCGAAATTCCTGCCTTTTCGCTTTGCTGCTTTTTAATGTTAATGGTTTTCCCTGGTCGCGAAAGGCACTCTAAATTTGTAAAAGGTTACTTAGACTATCAATGAAAGAGGACTGTACTACAAATTGTTCAAGCTAGGTAACTTGCGACAAATTTGCATTTA
>MU827379.1:99321-139837 GCA_029204205.1 Desmophyllum pertusum
ACAGTCGGGTGCCCTTTTTGGTCGATGAAGAGTTTCCGATTGTTATTATCCAATCCATTTAAAATTGTCAAGCTCTAGACCTCGTCAAAAAAGCTTTAAGCTGTTAAAATTTGACGTAAAAAGGGAATTGCAAAGGGCAAATGAAATTAATTTGGCAAATCTTCAGTTTCCGATTGGTCATGGATGATCCTTCAAAATTTTCCAGTGCTCTCAAAATTAGGCTTCTGCTCGAATTGCTCCAAATATTTTAGTGGGTGCTCGTTTGCTCGTTCTGGTATATTTTTACAAGTGCTCGCATGCTGGATTTTTAGTAGATTTTTGCAAAGTGCTCGTTGCTCGCAAAGGCTAACTCTCATCAATGCTCTTGCTCGCAAAGAAAAACGCTGTGTTCGTATGCTCGCAAATGCGCGCAACGACCATTCGATGAATGGGGAATGGGGAACGGGAATGGGAATCCTCTAAAAGGTGGAATCTCTAAAATAAGGAATCTCTAATAGGCGGAATCTCTAAAATAAAAAAATAAGGAATCTCTAAAAGGAGGAATCTCTAAAAGGAGGAATCTCTGAAATAAAAAAAATAAGGAATCTCTAAAAGGAGGAATCTGTGAAATAAAAAAATAAGGAATCTCTAAAGGAGGAATCTCTGAAATAACAAAAATAAGCAATCTCTAAAAGGAGGAATCTCTAAAAGGGGGAATCTCTAAAATAGGGAATCTCTAAAAAGAGGAATCTCTAAAAGGGGGAATCTCTAAAATAGGGAATCTCTAAAAAGAGGAATCTCTAAAAGGGGGAATCTCTAAAATAGGGAATCTCTAAAATGAGGAATCTCTAAAGGGGGGAATAGAGATTCTCTAAAAGGCTGAATCTCTAGAATAGGAAGTCGCTAAAAGGCGGAATCTCTAAAAGGAGGAATCTCTAAAATCGTTATCCGTTTACTGAAAACAAAATTATAAGTATATTTTTCGTTGAGAAATATCAATATTTAACAATTATTCGGAGGCGAATAATTGTTTTAGTCTAATTTACTAAGGTGAATATAAAGAACTACAAATTACGAGCTGAAACATGAAAAACAACACACGCAAGTGCTCGCCGTATTACCGTAGTTACATCGTTTACATATCAAGTTAAGCTGTAAAATGCACAAAAGAACACTTACACAAAATACATTCATCAGGTACCTTTGTTTAAAGGGACTATGTCACCTGGTGCCCATGCGCGGTAGGATCCACTAAAAGCTAATTTGCATACGACCTTTTTCGCAGTTTATCGGTAATCTGGAGTGAAGTATTTTATTTTGAGTAGGCTTCTGTAAATTAGTGTCAACGTAGCTGCAATATTTATAACTGAACGAGGTTATTGATAACATAAGACGATAATTTAACGGAACAACTCTTGCGTGACTTTCCGGCAAAAACATTCAACTCAAATTCAACCACTAAATTCACACTTCCCCTTGCTTTTTTGATTTTGATATTGAGAAATAAAATTTCTGCCATTTATTTTCCATAGCAGTTTATTCATGGTCTGAATCCTGTTAACATAAGTTTGACAAATATCATTGAAGAATGTACGCCTTCGCTGGCCGCCAAAATGTCAAACAAAATTACGCTAATCGCGTTTACATTTTATTTCGCTTCGAAAACTATGATTCAAAACATAAAAGCTGCTTTAGAAATGAAAAGTTGTATTAGAGGCGACTATTTTATGCAAACATATTGAAATTTCATAATTTGAAAAGTAAAATAACGTTCAATAGAAATACTGTGCAGCAGCTCCGTGCAGCGCGATAAGTGCCGTACGGCCAGTATTGTACTGAGCTTCCCTGCGAAACAAATAGAATGTGAAGCGAATTCGAATCCGCTGTGGTTTTTGCAAAGGACCAACACATCATTGTAATATCCATTCATTATCAAATAAATAATATCCTTCACCATTTTGCTCTCTGAATTCTAGGAAAGGCTCAATAAGTCCGCTACTGCCGTGGCAAAATTCATTCAGTAAACTGAAGCGGCCCGCCATTGAAGCTGTTGTTTTTCTTCCGAAAGACTCGATTGATTTCTTTCTTGCCTCCAGCGAAAGAAGGTGGGCAGCGAAAGTTGAATGTGATAAGTAACTAGCGTTTAATGTTGCTCCAAACCACGATGAATAAAAAGCCATAAATTCTAGCCTGTTCCTTCGATGGTACTGTAGTTAGTTCTTGCCATTGATTCTTTCCTTGAAGTACTGTAATACTTTCTATCGGATATTTTTCGCAAATCGAGCAAGCTAACACCGAAATAACTAAATAGAACTGTAGTTCGATATCTCTTAAGGATAAGTTAACATCAAGAGTGAGCCAGATGCAACGGATTGCCAAGATTAGCGTAGATTTGTTCACGACTGCTTCATCTCCTCGAATCTCCCGCCGACTTTGAAAACGTTGGCGAACGCTTTCAAATTGAAGCTCATTCTCGTTCCCAGATCCTCCGTTTCTTTTGGTCACGTGGTTGGCGCAAAGAAAAAAAACGAGGAGCCCTGGGGACGAGGATGATTGAAGCTGAAAACACGTATGCAAATTAGCTTTTAGTGGACCCTACCGCGCATGGGCACCAGGTGACACAGTCCCTTTAATCTTTGCTGATTTCATTCTGCCACCATTTTAGAGGATAAAACGCATCTCCATTAATGTCTTGGAACAGCTGTGTCCTTTCTTGAACGACCTCTCGTTGCGACAAGTATCGTAACTTACTTCTATATTCAGCCAATGTTGCCATCTTGGTAATATATTGGAAATGGTGCATTACGAATAGTACAATGCTTATATGCAAGTTGGTTGCTATGACAATTTTAAACACAATTTGTCTTTAATATCTTCTTTTTGTTATCCCGCCTTCCTTTGTGAAACGTTCTGAATTCACCCTCCCATTCAAGTCATTCACCTTTCGTCGCATTCAACGTCTCCGCCCCTACTAATTGATTTTATTCCCTCGATAGACTCCTTTGTTCAATTTATTAGGCACTTTAAAGACTTAAGGTACTGCAAACCATCCTTATCGAAACTCAAGTCTACTTATCGTGCGTGGGGTGAATCAACAAGCCAATCAAGCCAATTAACTGCATATTCGTGATATACGAATATACGGTTCGTCGCTAAATCTTGCGTTCAAAATTGTAAAATTCACTTTCTTATCGTCTGTCTCAGTTCTGCAATATAATGGATAGATTGAGAAATATTTTAGCATGTCTCTCTCCAGCCTCAGTTTTCGGTTTCACACTCGCTCCCGACCTTTGTTCCGAAGACCGCGCGCATTCGTATGAATCATAACGCCAACAATGAGCTATTTTCATTGCGGTTTTTCCCTTTTCACCGAAATTTTGAGCTGTTTTTTCTAATAGGCCCCGATGTCCCCCTCATCCCAAAAGAAATGCAATGTGAACTGGGGACGAGGCAGTGTGCTTGCCCTGACGACCTTGCCCTTATATGGCCATAGTATTTATGAATCGATAGCAACAACTCCTCGCGGAGCATTGCAAAATGGGTAGCGTGTTTAATGATTACACACTGTTATCTCGTCTTATATTTGCGATTAACACAGTTGGGCATATTTTCCTCAGTCTCACCCAATTTACCTCAGTGGTAAAACGTTTTGTCTACGGCCAAAATCCCGAGGAAGCAAACTTCAATGATCCAACACACATCGACGAATCAAAGACATTTGCCGCCGAGACAGAGAGTTTGTTGGAGATCTGTCCAAGTTTGAAAGAAACCAATAATCCAGATTTCAAGAAATTCCACGATTTTACTTTGGCATGTGGACTTCCTCTTGGCACCGTTCTAGTGAGTGAACGGCAATCGTGTCGAAAATGCACAAAATCTCTTACGCTTGACAAGAAAGAACATTTAATAGTGATCTACCACTCAGAACATGGAACTTACCTTGGTAATCGCCTTACCAAAAACTGCCGCCGTTGTAAAATTTACGAACATTACGGATATTGGACGCAAGGTGGCAAAAAATATTTTGATGCTGACTGTTTGAAGAACGACTATTTGTTATCCACGGAAGACACTGCGTTTCAAGTGTCATTACTAAGACAATGCGAGAATTTGTTGATTGTTGGCGCCGTTGCGTTTTCCACGTTCACAAGGTCTTACAATCGAAGATTTGGATACGTCAAACACCTGACTCGTCCCCAGTCGTCTCTCTTGTCTCCTGTTAATATTAACGAGAAGAGAAGTCCTTTGTTGTGAGTCGCAAGTCGCGGGGGGATGCTGGGAAGGAGGAAAGCGAAGGAGAGAGACGACTGGCAGATCCTGTGTCGAAAAGTTGTGCCAAGAGTCGAAAAGTTGCGCGAGGCCGTTTTTCTTCGATTATTTCTTTTCCATGCACTCAGAGTTGTGGAATGGCGTAGTTGACGAAGTTTCAGTGATGTCTGGCCGTTAGAAAGGCATTTTTTACGGGTGTATTTAATAGAACATCAGCGAACCGGTCAAGACGCTTGCTAAAGTCGAGTTACTCGCGATGTTTACAACCCTTCGACGACATAAGCTTACAAGCAGAAACGCGCGCTGAACATTTGAAGAGAGGAAGTATGATTTTGTATTTATTGAGAGGTATGGATCCCTAAATTAAACCTTAATAATTTTGTATTACAATATTGATGTGTCGTCGTGTAAGTGTGCGAGTCATTTTCTCTGTGTGATTTGAGTGCCGCGAATGCTACGTAATTTATATTCCTGGCCGGGTTTTGCAATTTTAGCTGAGCCGCTCGTTTCCAGAATAAATTGGCACTGCAAAGGCTACAACTTTTCGGCCGTAAGTTCATTGAGAGATATAAAGGCCTGAAGTGCGGATCCTTGAAAATATGAGATTTTAAATTTAGCTGTCATGATCAGTTTGACCCCTTGACCCAAATAATCACAACACTTCCACAGGAAACTGTAGGACACCACAGAGCGAAAGGAAACAGACGTTTAACGTAGCTTTCAGTTGAAGTTTGACTTTCTCGTGTAAATGAGAAATAAATACAAGTTCGTAGACGCTTAAGGGAAGTATTTTGGAAACGATCTAGTTAGTCTGAGGTCTCTGTACCAGAAGTAAACGGCATTCGTCGTAGAACTGCGTAGAAGAGTTGTGTGGTGTGCAAATAAGACTTTGACTGTAAACAAAACCTCGCGATTGTTTACGGCAGAGCAGATTTTAGCTTCAAAGGGCGGCGGAAAGCGTTCTCTTTTAATAGCGCCTATTTCATCAAAACGCCGCCATTGCTCTGTCCGCCATCTTGGAAACAGGATCTGCCAGTCGTCTCCCGCCTTTCCTCCTTCCCATCACCCCTTGCGCTCCCCTCGGCCGCGCTAAATATTAACAGGAGACAAGAGAGACGACTGGGGACGAGTCAGGTCAAACACAATCTTCCATCACAGCATGAAACCAAAGCAAAGAAACGAATGAAACGGTAAGAATAAAAGTCATTGAACCACCCCTCCTAGTTCTTGTCATAATTGTTTCCCGCTTAATACCCTAAAAGGTACTGGAATAACTCTAACGGTAGTCACTTTAGATTTTAACACCCCTTATTAAGCGGTACCAAACCACCAATTTTAACCCCTAAAAGCTCAAAAGGTACGACGATCACCCCTGCCACTTTTATATCAAAGTCCCCCCCCCCCCCCCCCCGCCCCGGGCATTCAACTTACCTCAGTCTATGAAACGCGCATGCAGTGCATCATGGTACTTGTTTTCAATTTCAGTTGAAAAATTAATTAATTTAAATTATTTGTGAAGAGACTCACACATACACTCTTCTGATCTTGGACTTGTTATTGTTGAATACAACTACCATGATGCTCTGCAACACATTGTATATATAAGGGAACTTGGGGCATTACAGCGACAGTAATATTATTGATAAATTACTTGCAATTACTTCTTTATGTATTATTCTAATGCACAAATGCTCCTACATGTATCAATGTAAATCCCGCGTTGGGGGGGGGGGGGGGGGGGGGGGGGGGGGGGGGGGGAGGGGGAGTGCGGCTGATAGGTCAGGCTTTGACAACATAGCCTGCGTCGCAGACAGCCTAAACCGCCGGTATACACTGTCTGCGCAACGGCGCCCGAAAGCTTGTTCTGCTATCCCGCTGGTTTGCAAGGATATGTGTATCCATTTTTGATTGGCTAGATTCTTACGCGCTTTGTGATTGGACAAATCTTGCGTAACAGATCACGCACTGCTAAAAATAAATTACTTTTGTACAACTTTGCATTTCAAAAGATCGAGAAGGCTATGTCTGATTCGTCCGTTTATTGTAAAACGAAAGAGTATTGCTCGCAAAGGGATGGAAACAATTCGAGGCAATCGCCGAAATCGAGATTCTGAAGATATCTTTGTGAGCGATCGAAAACAACAAGTACATCTGCAGAAACTGTGTTGCGAAACACAAATTCGAGCCGCAGAAATTGTCTAACATTCTCACATGTACGAGTTGCATTAGCGACTTAAAGTACCGGCAACTGATGAGATCCATTTGGAGGATCGAAAACATGGTCTTGCCTGAACAAAACCAAATAGTGGCATATACAACGCGCAAAACGGTCGATAGACAAGCATGAAATATTTACATTTTTAAACCGAGCGAACAAAGGTCAAAACAATCACACCACGCGCCAGTATTATTTGTGCTTGGCCTGTCAACACGTTTTATTTCATTCATGCAAACCCGCAGGATATCAGAACAAGCTTTTGGGCGCCGTTGCGCAGACGGTATATATACGAGGATTTTGACACCGGATACCGGCTGCAACGCAGGCTATGACAACAAGAATGATCCCTATATCGAGCATTTGATTGTGAGTCACGTCCCGGGGGTTGGGACATTTGAAGTGGGAAGCGCCTGGGTCCAATCTTCAGACACGGTTACCAAGTGTCTTCCTTCTACGTGCACCTTTGCAAGCATGATTTCAAAAGCCACATTGTTTTATACAGGGTATTTTGAGTTGTCATCGACATTTATCTGCCATTTTTAAACGGCAAAGTAAGATAGTACAAAATGTACTTGTTAGTCTGTTCAAGAATTCTGCCCTTAGGTAGGTCATCTTACATGTAGATATACAGAACATGTATTTGATCAACACACATAAATCTCTTTTTCCCCTGACCAAAAAACAGGCAAAATTGACGAATATTTTTATTTATTTAATATCTCCACAGGTATTTACAACAGTGTGCAAATATATACCTCATTTGAAAGAGGTATAAATAAGCTTTCCAAAAAGCACATTTTCCCTCTAGAAACTCATTACAGTTAAAAAAAATTATAATTACAATACCAAAATTTGCATAATTTATGCACAAAATGTAAACAAAAATAAAAATTTCAAAGCTGATGTGTAGTTACAGGAAAAGTTTAAAACACATTTGTTTCCTTGTTTTGTTGGCAAAATATCCACCAAAATCTGCCTGAAAGGAAACAAACACGCCCCCTCGTAGCACGTCCCCTAGTCCCCAAGTCGGCGTCCCCTCGTGACATCTCCACGCAACCACGCTACTTTCCGCGTGTGAAGTACAAAGTTGATTTACGGCCAAAAATCGAGCTTTAGAAACATGAAGATCAAGTTGGAGATAAAGTTGGACAACTATTTCATGTAAAAGACGAGGTTTCGAACATAAAAGGCCGATCTACATAGCATATAATTACATTTTGAAAACGTGTTTCAACATGGCGATTTCGAAGTGAGATGTTTGAAAGTTTACTTATCGCTAACCTCAATTCTCGGTCCATATCGTACAGTTCCTTATCCAAAACACTTTCCTCGTCACTTGACATACATTCTCCATCATTCATTTCTTCATCTAGCATACGTAAAACATCCTCAACATCGAACGTGTTGGTCCGGGAATTTTTAGCCTTTGTCGGCCATTACTCTCACAAATACAAAATGGAGACGACTACCATATATGGGGTAAAACATGGCTAAACGTATACACTTCCTGTTTGCCAAATTTGGTGGCAAGAGGAAGTAACGCAATCTTTTTGTGATTTTTTCCCCGATCAATCCTGGAGGCGTGATATTTACAGGGCCAGGGGCGGACCCACCCTTGGGAACTTGACCAGAATTTTTACTTTTTGGTCAAATCCCCACCCATGGCCCGTACTCTCACTGCATTGATGCATGTAGGTGCATAACACTATCCAACTGCATATTCTAGAACTCAAGAGTAGTCATTAGGCCAATAAACATCCAATATATATTTATAATCTTCTAGTTGAAATGCAATACAAACAGTAATGAAGGGAGTGGGGGAGGAACTTCCTTGCTAACAAGGAGCAGCTTAATATTTGAAATGCTAGCAAGAGGGCTGGCGTGAATTTCATGCTTCCAATATTATTATTTTCTTCATTCCTTCCCCCCTCGTCATACTACAGTACACTGTAAATGGACTTTCCCTAATTTCTCAGAAATGTCTGTCTCTTCCATAATAGTGACACACATTTGGAAATGAAGGAAATTTTGAAAGATAGGACTGCAATGGATCGAAGAAGGTTGGAAGAAGGTTTCCTCTTGTTTGCTGCAGTTGTTGTAATCAACAAATATCGCCTTCCGATTGAAGTACTTCCATGTGATCGCAACGACCTTTCAGAATTGGTAGCAAAGCAATACCATGATGCTTTTGTCAAGAAATGGGGTGGTAAGGTCAATATTACATGTACTTTGTTAAACAATATTATTGATTTCTAAGATTGCTGTATTTTGTCATTTACACTGTAAAGGCCAAGCAAAGTCTGAGCTGCATGCAGAAAGAAAAGCTCTAAACTCATCCCATTTTTTTATGCACTGTGAATGTGGTGACTTACAGTGCTACTACTCGAAGAGGGCCATTTTGAGAAAACCTTCTACGTTTCCCGTTTCCCGAGAAGTCTGCACTTTGTTGTTGTCCAATTTTGTTGTAGAACTATTGTCTGTATTCTTCAATGCAATTTGTCAGTTTACAAAAAGGTTGCCATCCTTAGTTCTCAATTAACGTTTTGATTGGTTACTTTAAAACTGGCCCGCTTCGAGTAGTCGCACTGTAAACTTTGATCCGCGCTTATTTTGTTGCTACTGGTTAAATTTCTCAAGAATTTTAATAGCAAGGTGGGCATTGTTCCAAGTAACGGTTGCTATGGCAAAATCAAAAGAAATACATGTACAACCTTCCTTGGAACCACAAAAGAATAATTATTATTACAGGCTGATCAAACTTTGACATATGCAAATATTTGCTAACTAATATAACTTAAGGGATTATTTGACTTTTTTTGGCCCAAAATAAAACATACATGTACATAGAAGGTTCTTTCCTGACCAGTCTTACAGTTTTTATTCTTTTCAATGTTTGGGTATTAGATCATGTATGCGATAGCCCTGGATGCAAGGGAGTACTGATAATGGATGGAAACATGAAAAATGCCAGACAAGTGTGTATGTGCAAGCATGTAGGAGAACTACAGTTTGATGACTTACAAGGCACAGTGGTTGTTGGTAAGACGATCAGTTATTAAAAAATGTACTTGTCATTTTTAAAATGGAACAAGGTTAATGCAGGGCTTCTTACAGGGTGCGGGACAGTTAGGGGCAAATAATGTTTTGTGCGGGATTAAACTTCGATTGAGGGGAATCACGGTATTGACCCACCAAATATTCCGTAATTGTGTGGAGGGATATAGCTCCAAATGAGAAAAACGAAAAACAATCTAAGTCGATTGCCCTATAATGCATTGCAAACCCCATGTGGCACTATTTAACAAAAACTGTGACTCGTTATTTGCAAAACAATAATGCCACAATGCGCCAATGAAAAATAGGAATAGAAGTCCAACTGAGACTAGTGCCCAGGACAATTAACGCAGAGTGCCTGTTTTTTTTTTATATCAAGAGGTGTTTTAGATGAAATCAAGGCATTTCTTGAGCGATTGTTTTGAAGGTAAAAAACTAACTTAAATGATGAAATGATGACAAAAACTTCCATGGAGAGAACAATCATGTGTTTAAGTTGGTGTTCATGCCCTTCACATAACAAAAGATCGACACAAACGATTAATACAAACTTTGAACAAGGGCGTGGAGGTAGAGCATTTTGAAATTCCAAATGCATGGAGGGATATAGCATTTTTGAATTTCATAAGGGAAGGATAAGGGGGGACCTTCTTAAGAACGAATGTCGCTAAGGATGGAGCCAAATTGGAAATGGTCAAAATAAAGTTTCCTTCATACTTTGTGTGTAGTTAGTCCTTGGGGTGGAAACATTCATGATGATATTTGTTTCACTTCCTGCACTAACCTAGACTTGGGATCAGGGGGGGAAGTTCATGCCCAAAAATGTATTTTTTGAGGTATTTTTAACCCTGAAAACTGAGATTTTGTTAACTAATTATCTCAAAATGCAAAAGACTGGTTAAAATTCTGCTGACATCCTGGTATAATATCATCCTTCCGCTCCACAAAACTGGCCACCGGATTTTCAGTTTGCCCCCTGGGGGCCCCCTGGCCCCCTGTCCTTTGTAAGAGGGGGAACCGCCTTTTTAAAAACTGAAAATGATACATCTTTGGCTAAAATCAAATCAAACTGGTATTCATATTTTGATCAAATTTGAAGTTGCAAATGAATATTTCGTCCTTTGTGAATCTTTTGGTACTGAAAACTCCGCGGGCACTCAATTATTTTTTGCAGAACAAACAATTTACAATTCATACCCACGACAAAATGTTAATTTTCCGTCATTTTCAATGCCCACTTTCTGTAAGGTAAATAATGCTATTTGTAGCAACTTACCACTACACTGTTTCTCTATCATCGATAATTTGAAAATATTTCACTTTTACAGCTTACATGTAAGCAACTTCAGAAAAAAAAAATGTTTTGAATAGCACATCCACTGGTGAAACTGTTAATTTATGCAAATAATAACACTCAAGTTTCCGGCCAAAAAAATATAAAACTGAGTTGTGTAGTCAATTAAACCACATAAATAAAACTTATAATAAACAATTGATGTAATGCATACCATTTATTAAGTAGTAACTTCAAGAACCACTGATCTCAGAGGCAACGAGGAATCACGCCGAATATTATAATTCGTCGGTGCTTTCGTTATGTGCCACCGTGTTGAAACTATAGTTCTCATCCGTCGGAACAGCCCCAAATGGTTTCCTTTTCACTGGAAATATTATCTGGAATTGGCTTCAGCTGCTATAAACTACCCACAAAATATTACAAGCTCCACCGATCGATGCTGTCGCCGCCATGTTGCATCACTTCTTGTCAGGCCGTGATGAATGCTTTTTTTTATGAATGCTTGAAAAGGCAACCTCCTTGTTCTTTTAGAAATGTCCGATCTCTTGAGGTTCACAATTCTCAGCTACAAATCCTGAGTTATAAATTCTTACTGAGCTATATAAATCCTTTTGAAGTATCACTGTTTGGTTGTAAACTCTAAATAAGCCGGGACGATTGTATGTTTATCTTTTTCGGTCAGCGGACACCATAAAATGTAAACATACCAAATTAAAGTGTCCCGGCTTGGAGTTTACAATTCAAAAGGATTTATATAGCTCAGTAAGAATTTATAACTCAGGATTTGTAGCTGAGAATTGTGGAGCTCAAGAGATCGGACATTTCTAAAAGAACAAGGAGGTTGCCTTTAAAGCATTCATCACGGCCTGACAAGAAGTGATCCAACATGGCGGCGACAGCAACGATCATATCGGTGGAGCATCCGCCATCGTGGATCTGTTTGTAATATTTTGTGGATAGTTAGCAGCTGCAGCCAATTCCAGATAATATATTTCCAGTGAAAAGGAAACCATTTGGGGCTGTTCCGACGGATGAGAACTGTAGTTTCAACACGGTGGCACATAACGAAAGCACCGACAAATTATAATATTCGGCGTGATTCCTCGTTGCCTCTGAGATCAGTGGTTCTTGAAGTTACTACTTAATAAATGGTATGCATTACATCAATTGTTTATTATAAGTTTTATTTATGTGGTTTAATTGACTACACAACTCAGTTTTATATTTTTTTGGCCGGAAACTTGAGTGTTATTATTTGCATAAATTAACAGTTTCACCAGTGGATGTGCTATTCAAAACATTTTTTTTTTCTGAAGTTGCTTACATGTAAGCTGTAAAAGTGAAATATTTTCAAATTATCGATGATAGAGAAACAGTGTAGTGGTAAGTTGCTACAAATAGCATTATTTACCTTACAGAAAGTGGGCATTGAAAATGACGGAAAATTAACATTTTGTCGTGGATATGAATTGTAAATTGTTTGTTCTGCAAAAAAAATTGAGTGCCCGCGGACTTTTCAGTACCAAAAGATTCACAAAGGACGAAATATTCATTTGTAACTTCAAATTTGATCAACATATGAATACCAGTTTGATTTTATTTTAGCAAAAGATGTCTCATTTTCAGTTTTTTAAAAAGGCGGTTCCCCCCCTTACAAAGGACAGGGGGCCAGGGGGCCCCCAGGGGGCAAACTGAAAATCCGGTGCCAGTTTTGTGGAGCGGAAGGATGATATTATACCAGGACGTCAGCAGAATTTTAACCAGTCTTTTGCATTTTGAGATAATTAGTTAACAAAATCTCAGTTTTCAGGGTTAAAAATACCTCAAAAAATACATTTTTGGGCACGAACTTCCCCCCTGATCCCAAGTCTAGGTTAGTGCAGGAAGTGAAACAAATATCATCACGAATGTTTCCACCCCAAAGACTAACTACACACAAAGTATGAAGGAAACTTTATTTTGACCATTTCCAATTTGGCTCCATCCTTAGCGACATTCGTTCTTAACTACCACTCTATTCTTAGGAAGACTTCAAACTATTATATCTTTTGATCCCTGACTTCTACATATAAGCTGTTTGGCCATGTTTGTTCAATTGAAAGTCCCTTTAAAATTTTTAAATCATGGCCATATATGGCAAGTCACGTGACCAGGACAGAAAACCCCCTAAAACTTAAACAGCTTACATTATTTGACATTAGAAACAAAGGCAATGATTAAAGAAAGTTCCAATGCATAAAGCTACGTATGCATTTTGATATGTTTTCTTTAATAGATTTGCTGTATCTAAATAACCAATGTACATGTTTTTCAATCAATTATATTTTAATGGAATGTTCTGAAATAAAAAACATAATCGCAGAAGACGAATTTTGAAAATTTTTCGGTCAAAATGCTATAAAACAGTAAAAATAGGTACAGCTTATCTACCAGTTTTTTACAGTACTTGGGGCAGTTTAAAAGGCACCAGTTGTGTACAATTTTAATTTTAATGTAAATTGTTCTTGTGTTATTGTAGGCTGCCAAAATACACCAGCAAAAGAATCACGGTATTGTTCTTTACATAAACACCATGCAACTACATTCAAAGATGACGTGGCAACTTCAGAAAACACACAAAAGGATGAGACTGATACACTAATAGTGAAGATTCTCAATGAAAAATGTACAAGGCTCGGAAACATCTATGAGGTAATTATACATGTATAGTAAAGTAGATTGTTAACAATGTGAAACAGTTACCTTAATACAGTCATGTTGTGTTGGTTTGTTCAACCATTTATAATTTGAAGGTGTCTCGAAAGCGAGTCTGGTTCATGGGTGCATGCCTACCGAACCCCCTTGGGGTATGGGTGGGGCCTTTGGCCCAAAGGTGCATCAAAGGTGAAGTTTACACTCCCACTTAAAAATCCTGGCTAAAAGCCTGGCTCCAATTCTTTGACTGGGTTGTGCCTTTCAATATAACTTGCAATAAAACGAAAATTGTAGTGTCATTCAATATTAAATCTTATGGTACATGTACATGTACATGTAGCGACAGTGCAATAATTATCATTGCTCTTTATTATAGGTGCTTTGGGAAGATGGAAGAAAGAGTTGGGTAAAGGAGGGAAATTTGCCAATGAAAGTAAAATAATTTATTTCAAAGAAACAAAACTACATGCACAAAGCACTGCATCACAATGAATTTGGTCAACATCGTTTGGAATTTACTTTTTCCGAAGATCAAGATCTGACTACCAGAAATGAACCAACCGCTGTTTCTTCCATGAAAAAGTAAGAGAAAATTGTATCGTTACTTGTAAATAATTACATGTATAGCAACTACTGACATAATAAAGATACTTATACCTCCAAAATTCCCACAGTCATGCACCCAGTCTCTTATTTTTCCTATTTTTGACACACAGCACATAATTAATACATGGAAATTATTTTCCTCAGACTGGTCTGGATCTTGCATATTTCTCAAAAATTCCCATTTGTGAAACACATTTTAATCAATGTCAGGGTTTGAGGCAGAGTGAGAATTTGCGAGAATATCGCGTTTGCGTGACAATTTGTCCCTTAAAAATCGGCGCCTGCGCCATAATTGTCCCCCCAAAAATGGAATATTACGAGTGCGATTAATAATTATTAACCATTTGACTACATGTACATGTATGTTACTCATACATGTTTTGTTATAATTAATTATTGCAGTTCTGGCTTTGGTGTTGTATCAAGCGAAGATGATGTACAGACGACAAAGGGAACAAACGCAAAATAAACTGTGGGACAGAGAAAGGAAAACACAAAAGTAAAAATCATAGAACTGCAGGTACATGTATAACCATAAAACCCCCAAACTTTAATAAGGCACATGTTGCAAAGGGCTATATTTTCAACAAATATCAATCCTATAGTAATAGAGCTGCCATACCATTCAAGCAGATAAACAACATGGAAACTTATTATAGATATATCCTCATAAACTGCATGAAGGCAATACATGCAAATGTTGCTAGATAGATAGACATGTAAGATATAAAAACTTACAGCTTGTGGGGTCGTGTATGAGTAAACTATGAATTAATGTAATGCTACCATAATAATTTTCCAGTTTCTTTCATGTTGTTTTAGTTAAATTTAATAAAATGTTTATCTTGAAAAAGTTTCAACTGCCTCAAACAATTTCATGTCAACGTTTGTTGTTATAACAATCTAATGCACAGTGTACTACATGTATGTTAATAATAGACTATAAAATTTAATCTTTGATTTGCTGCAGGAATTCTTGTATTTGCGAAGCCATGTGCTGTTGTCGTTGACGTTAAGGAGTTGTTCGGATCAGAAGGGAAATCACAAGTTTATGCGCATGTCCACAACCTGCTGAACAACACAGTTATGGATGACAAAGGTATGTTATTGATAAATCTTGATGCCGGATACAGTCAAACTTGACTGCTAATTAATGTACTGATTAATTTATTACTTTACCAATAACAACAACATTACTAATACAAAAGTATGATGTTCATTATACTCATTGTAAACAATTTATTATTAACATTTGAAAACACTATTTGTCTCTGTGCAGGAGTTATATGCTATGATGATGCATGTCATCTAAAGAAATTTGCTCAAAATCCTGTGAGAAGCGATCTTACTGAGATAGCAAAGAGGTTGAAAGGCATGAAGATGGTTTGCGACAAGTTCCATTTTCGCAATCATGTGGACAGCTGGTGCAAAGTAAATTGCAATCCATATTCCACAACTGATTTAGAGGTCATTTTTTAAAAGTGCTCGCTATTTATATTTTGTTGTTTGAATACCTATGACAAAAAAGGACCTCTGTTTACCCTAATATGAAAGTAAAGTTCTAAAAGGCTATTATAAATATACTACTAATGTAAGGACCTCATGCAGGCCACCTCAATGATAATACAAAATAACTCCACAAAAAAATCACAGTCATGAAAATGATGTACATGTGTCAATCAAATAACAAACCAAATTCCTGTGGACATTTCAACTTTGCAAACCAACCTTATCACCCTAGCCTAAAAAATGAGTTCAAATTACCCATCCAACAGATTAATCCAAGGCATTCAATCACCCCATAACAGTTGAAATCTGATAATTAATGTTATTTATTTTTCTTCTACAGAACGTCAACACAGAAGTGTGCGAACAAGTTTTTTCATGGCTCTCTCGGTTCGCTCCAATCACAAAACATATGAATCGCTGGAGATTCTTTTTTTTAATGCTTTTTGTGTTAGATGGCCACAATGAAGATACAATACTATAATATAGTATTAATGCAGAGTTCTTCTTGATGATCATCTTGTGTAACAAAAAAGAGCAGCTCTTTTTTTAGTAATAATGCACTGGCTTTCTTCGTTTTGATAACAAAAATGAATCAGTCTATGTTCGCTCCCATCACAAAACATGAATCGCTGGAGATTCCTTTTTTAATGCTTTTTGTGTTAGATGGCCACAACGAAGATACAGTACTATCGTAACTAACCTCACTTTCATGTGTTGCAAAACTTGAAATGTCTATAACTGAAGAATGAATTGAATAACAACAAAGAGCATGTCAAAATGAATCATTATGTGTAGTTCATATTTGAGGAGAAGTTATAGCCTTTTCAATTTTGAAAAGACATGAAAGCGAGGCGTTTTAGGATAGGTTGTGATTTCCCATACAAATGTCTTAAATTTCAATGAGCCATAACTTTGCAGCCATTTAACGAAAAATGCACAAACTTCCACAGATGATATATTTTGCAGTACACATTAATGTGGTATCATCAATTTCTTTGAAACTTAGTCAAGCAAAATATTGGATGGCGGCCATTTATGAATAGGGTGTATAATATAGTATTAATGCAGAGTTGTTTTTGATGATGTTGATCTTGATCAAATATCTTGTGTAACAAAAAAGAGCAGCTCTTTTTTTAGTAATAATGCATACCGCAAATCCTCAAATTAGCACCCGGGGCGCTTATTTCAAATTTGGGCCGATAGGAGAGGCGCTTATTCGAGGGGGGCGCTTATTCGAGGGGGGGGGGGGGGCGCTAATTCGAGGATTTACGGTAAAATGGCTTTCTTCGTTTTGATAAGAAAAATGAATCATATTACTTCAGTTTTTAGTTACAAGTTGACTGCACTTTGGTAAGATATTTTAAATTGAACAGTGATTATTATTGCACTCATCAATAATATAACCTTTAACAGTAAAGAGAAATAAAAAGCTCGGCTTATAATTTGCTATTTTTCTTATTTCTTGGGTTGGCGATTAACCCTGAACTTCCACACCGCCAAAGCACTGGGAGAAAAGGGGGTGAGGAGTGGAATGCGCCAGGGCCAGAAGGGGGGATGAGGGAGAGTTAGTGAAACGCTGAGGGGAGGGGGCTGATGGAGCCCGCAATCCTTATTGGTCACCTGCCTTACTCATGACAGCGTGAGGACGGGGAGAGGATGGTGAGGGGTGGAATGTTCCAAGATAGGAGTCGGTTGGGTCAAAAGTCATCCCTCTGAAAGGCTGAGGGGAGGGTTGGACGGTTGGGGCCAAATAACCCCCGCCGCACAAATCGAACATAATCGAACTTAACTGTTCGATTTTGTTCGATTATGTTCGGAAATCGAACATAACCAACCACAACCCATACAATTAGCTTGATTACGTCTGAGAATGATTGATACTAGTATGTGTAGTTGGTGTAGTGGATACAAAACCGTCTATTCCAACAGAATGGGAAATTATTTATTTTATTTGGTAACCATGAACGAAAGACGTGAACAGAAACGACAAGGAAAACAAACTTTCTTCCTAGTTTCATATTTCTATAGATCTCTATAAGCAATCAAAAAAGCTGTATCGTATTAACATAGCTATAGTTTAATTAAAATATAACAACATGTATTCGTTAAAATATAAAATTCGTTTTGTAGTGGTCCTCGTAGTTCAAAATTTCTCCGTTTTGGCCAAGTTGTCCCTTTTCGCCAAACAACTCTGAAGGCTTCTCCTTTCACTCCTATACTTCCTTTTCCAAGACGAAATGTTAGCCTGTCGTAACATTGAAACTACATTCGTGGTAGCCTTTCACCACATTAATAACTAAAGTCTCCATTGCGTATTCCAGCTTGAAATCGTCAAAGAACTGTTACGCAATTAGCCAATTAGTAGCCTGCGTGCAGACGTGAAAGACTGGACCCGTCAGCGCGATGGAAACAGTCACGCGCGGGCAAAGACTTGAGATGAACAATCGAGAGTTCGGAAATCGAACGTTCGATTGTGTTCGATTGGCAAAATTTTTTTGTGAGTTCGATGCTAGATTTTGTTCGACTGGTGTCGGAAATCGAACTCAATCGTTCGAGTGTGTTCGATTGAGTTCGATTTCCGGATGTTCGATTAGATACGCCGGGGCCGTGTAGTGCGTCTGTGGCCTCACGCTTAAAGAGGGGGACATTGGGGTTTGCGGTGTTGCGGTGTTGCTCAGTTTTTTATGCGGTATTTCGGTGAATAAAATCCCACATTGCGGTATTGCGGTGATCTCAAATCCTGCGGTGTGCGTTGTTTGTGTTTTTAAACCTCCGGTGTACGGTGAAACGAAATTATTTGCGGTGTTACGGTTTCTTGTTGGACCCTTGTACAATAATCGTCGACCCTTGTCGTCCAGAACTAAATTTATAGCTTCTATACCTTCGTTAACCCGTGTTTATTTATTAAAAGCACGTACCTTTGTTAAACCTGTTAATTTGTAACACAGTATAGTCAAATACTACTGTCCAGTTAATATTTTATGCTTCAGCAGCCAGTCGCAAGCCGTCTTCATTTATAAGTAACTTAATATATTGCGGTGTCGGTGTTTCGTCAACTTTTGAGTGCGGTGATGCGGTGTTTTTCGATTTTTTTGCGGTGTTGCGGTATTCAGAGCCCCCCAATGTCCCCCTGTCCTTAAAGAACGAAGAATATACAATGTCTGTTGCGTGTTTGTGGCCACACGCTTAATGGCCTCACGCCTTTAGAACGAAGAATATACATTGTGTGTTGCGTCTTTGTAGCCTCACGCTTAAAGAACGAAGAATATACATTGTGTGTTGCGTGTTTGTGGCCTCACGCTTATAGAACGAAGAATATACAATGTGTGTAGCGTGTTTGTGGCCTCACGCTTATAGAACGAAGAATATACAATGTGTGTAGCGTGTTTGTGGCCTCACGCTTATAGAACGAAGAATATACATTGCCGTTGCGTGTTTGTGGCCTCACGCTTATAGAACGAAGAATATACCATGTGTGTAGCGTGTTCGTGGCCTCACGCTTAAGTGTGTTGCGTGTTTGTAGCCTCACGCTTATAGAACGAAGAATATACATTGTGTGTTGCGTGTTTGTGGCCTCACGCTTATAGAACGAAGAATATACGATCCGTAAAGCATTGTCTGACGATCCGTACCGATCGTACGGATCGTACGATCGGACAACGTGTTTCTACTCCCTCTGTCTCACTAATGATATGCAATTTTACCATCTGTACGATCCGTAAAGCATTGTCTGACGATCCGTACCAATCGTACGGATCGTACGATCGGACAACGTGTTTCTACTCCCTCTGTCTCACTAATGATATGCAATCTTACCATCTGTACGATCCGTAAAGCATTGTCTGACGACCTGTACGGGTCGTACGGATCGTACGATCGGACAACGTGTTTCTACCCCCTCTGTCTCACTAATGATATGCAATTTTACCATCTGTACGATCCGTAAAGCATTGTCTGACGACCTGTACGGGTCGTACGGATCGTACGATCGGACAACGTGTTTCTACCCCCTCTATCTCACTAATGATATGCAATTTTACCATCTGTACGATCCGTAAAGCATTGTCTGACGACCTGTACGGGTCGTACGGATCGTACATGTCGTGCAATAACATTCACGGATCGTATCAGTTCGAGAGTATTGGACATGGACGGATCATTCAGCTAAAGAATTGGAAAACAGAAAAAAAAAAACGACATGTGCCTCCGCATTGTTTGTGAACTGTAAATGTGTAATTTTTGTTCTATCTGAAGTTACTTCTCTCACAAGCGATTACAGCCCGCTCCCTTTGAAAAAATGATTTCCAAGAAGAATACATAACCTCTTTACACTCAAAACGTAAAATTCACTTGGGAAAAATATTTTGTTGATATTCATCAAACGGTTCTTGAGAGAACCATTTGCATCGAAAAATGATTGAATTATATCAGGCACTCGTAATGCTTGGCGCTTAACTGTTTTCTATAATTATGGGACAGAAAATTGTTATCTAAATATTAAAAATGCTCTAAAATAATCGCATCCTTACCTTTGCAAGCGTTGTTCAATATCAAGTAACGTATTTATAAAATAGTATTTTTTGTTCTTCTTTGTTAAAGACGCCGCGCGAAGGCATTTGATAAACACAGCATCTCCGTGGATAAAAATAGGCCCGCGAGGCGTGCTCATGGCTACTGCATTTTTTACTCAGAGAATGCGCATACATGTAGCCCATGAGCCGATTAAACGAAATGGGTTAGGGACTCTCACGATTTCAATTAGTAAGTTATATTTTTCTCTACCCAGCAGTCATGAATCCACATCATCCCTTTATAACATGTATACTAGACATACTAGATATAAACATTTCCACGCCAATGGCTTTCGTTAACTCTCACCAGACCTCTCAATTGATAATATAGGTCAAGGCTTCGTTCTCCGAGTTGTCGCCGTTGAGGATAGTGCAGCAACTTTGTTGGTTTTGTTATTTTTTTCTTTGGTGCATTGCATTTGATAACCCTAGCCCTAAGGCAACATCTCTTGCTTTGGCTAACCACACTAAAATAATCAGGCCCGTAGGGCGAGGGATGCGACAGGTGCGTCCGTGGACCGATGGCTGTCAATAAAGTGAATGAAAAGCTCTAATTCGCTAACTGGTGTAGTCTGGAAATGAAGCCTGAATCAACGAAGATAACATCGAAGGTCCGCCATTTGTAGATTTGCTGGGTGACATATTAAATTTTGGACCAGATCTTGAGATTCTATAAGCTGAATTTAACGTTAACGATAAATTCGACCTAAAACCCTCATACGGAATTTTAATCCCCAGGATCTCAAAATGAGAGAAGACTGGGTACCCCAATAATGAACTGCAAAAGGGCTCAGCATGTGTGTCAATATTGGATAAAATGGACCGAACAGAGCCAGAGGTCACAGAAGAGCGAAATAGAAAGGCCGCAGCAAAATCCTGTCAATCGATAGATACATTTGTCCGTAAATTGTAAATTACATGTCACATAAAGTTTCTTGCAATTGTTTGTCATTAATCCATTTTGAATTTAAAGAAGCTTTACAACTGCTGCTTACTAGTTTAGCCTTTTGGGTTAGAAAAAAATCGTTAAAAATCGTCTGGAACAGGGTATCTTTTTTAACATTTAGTCTGGAACAGGGTCGCAAAATTAGCGTTTTGTAGTCGGTACAGGTTAAGGGGTTTTATAGTCCAGCGGCACACCCCTACCCAAATTTTTTTGGGGAGTACCGCCCCCCCCCCCCTCCCCCCCCCCCTCCCCGGGCTTCGCTCCTCGCGCGTGACGTGACTCTGCTCATATCCTAGCTAACTGAACTGGGTAATTACAGTACACTGCACGATTCACGTTTAACGTAACAAATTTATTAGGTCACTTTTAGCAACACTTTGCTCTCGTAAACTAGCTCGCCGACTTCTCAGTTGCGGACAACAAACTCTGTTCAGTTTATTTACCTTCATGTCATTTTGATCAGTACATCTAACAAGACTTGAAACCCAAGCTAATTTGAATACAATCACCCACTGTTTTCTTAAAACAACGGAAACTGTGCTCAAATGAGATGATCTTATCTTTCGTCTACAAACCAAGCAGATAAGTTCGTCTTTAATTTTAGAAGATATTTTCATATTAAAATCATTCCTCCATTACAGAGGTTAACGGCCATACGCCGGCCAAATTTATAACAGAGCCGGACAACTAGGGTCTTTTTTTGTAGGGAAGCTCGCGCACGAACTATTAGACGAATGAATAGAAAAAGTTTTGCAGAACCGGTTCAAGCGTGATGGAAACAAGTCCTATTAATAAATGCTAAAAGCGGGAACTTTATAGCTTTAGCTCAAAAATAGTATCCGATATACGGATAGCTTCGAAGGGGCAGCTCATAATCATGGATTAAACGTAAACAAAATATTAAGAATCGTTGACGTGTAAAGTTTCTAAAATTATAAAGTTCATTCGTAAATCTTGTATGCATCATCGACGGTCGTAGCCTAATTTACATTCCGTAGATTATTATCTGTTCTCTGGATCATGCTGGATACATGACGCACGCAATAAAAAACTGCTAACAGCTAGTAGAATTAACACACAAAAAAATCCATAGAGTGCATTAACTGAAAAATTGAAACAGAACTACAAACGTATGTAAAAATCGACCGCCATTTCCTTCATTCAAGATACAAAAGAATGTCGCGCTTTTGTGAACAGATGATCGGCGGACTGATTAAACTAAAGATAACACTGACGTCTTCGACCCGCAAGAGTTACAAGTATGTTACAAATACATTGAGGTAAATTGTTGTAACATTACAGGAAAGAAAACGAGGAGTTATCGTACTGTGTTGGTTTCACTTGGAATCGAGGCATAGAACTGATGGGCCTCCGTGACAAACGTCAGTGTTGCGTGCGTTATGCTCGATCTGCGGTTAGAAGTCTTGTCTGCTGTCGATGTCATGTCAAGCCTTGTCCGAGCGTTTCTGTTTTAGGTGCACGCTCAATGCATTGCGAAGTGTTTGAAAAACGTTGCAAGATCGTCAATTTATACACAGGTAATGATGTTTATACTGTGTACGTGCTCGCTTACACGTTTTTAGAACAAGAAATACACCTGAACATTCCTGTTATCTTTCTTGATATCTTTCGCGTATTTATACACGTAAACATGCTTTTAGAACGAGGTTATTCCCCAGGATTATTCCAGCGTCTTTAGAACACTTTTACGCGCTGTTCTCTTATTAAACAAATTAATTACTAGGTACATGATGTAGGCGAGTTGACTTCAGTGCGGGCGAGTTAACTTGTTGGCGAAGCGACCGGCTTCGCATACGGAACTTGATTGACTTTGTCCAAATATTGTACGAAAACCGAGTGGAAGGTTTTCGATGGTTGCGACTCAGATGAAGCTTAAATCAACGGAGACGACGCTCCAAGAATACTAATTCATGCATTGGAATGTCGTACGATCTTGAATTCATACTCGAAAGGAAAGGTAATTACAGAATTACAGGAGTTGACAAATAATGTCATAGCTTGTTCACGCATCATATTTGTTGACATTTCCGTTAATTTTGAGAATACTGCTATGCACTCTATAAAAACTTTCTTGTTGTTTATTTTGTTGATCGACCTAACGATGGAATATTACTGAACTTTTAATCAAAAGTAAAAAGTGTGACTGCACCACCGTGATTTATCTAGCTTTTTTAAATTTCATTAACGACGCCTGAAGTTACCGTTTACCATCTTCAGTCCAGCATTTGTTGTGTTGTCGAATAATTATGCTTCAGTCAGGTAATAATAATGCAGGTTGTTGGCAGATGGGAGTTTCAAATGCGTTTCTCCACGTTTCAAACGCTGAAAAAAGTAAACGTTTCTAACACTGTTTGAAATGTGTTTCAAACGGGTTTCAAATTATTTCAAACGGGTTTCAAATGCGTTTCAAATCAGTATAAACGTCTTGAAACGCTGATGCGATAAGCCCCCTTTTCCTATGGAGGGTCACAGTCTGTTAACGAATATCACGTCACACGACAACCTTTTACCTGTAGAAATTTCATTTATCTCTTCAGTTATCAATTGCTCGTTTTAAACAACTGAAGCTGTGCCGGAATGAAATTCTGCTCCAGTAAACTAGCTCGCCGTCTTCTTTTCGCGGCTTCGCCCCTCGCGCGTGAGGCTTAAACGTAAGTCTCCTTGAAGCCTAGCCAAACAAACTGACAGCTCCCACATAAACATTACTACCTATTCCCTTTTTAGCAACTGATAATATTTATTATCTTTATTTCAGGAAACTTCAATAACGATAGTACAACTCAAACAAATGAATTGTACGAAGGACTCTAAAAGACCGGCGGTTACTCAACAAAAGCTTCAACAATGTGACTCAATCAAACGCGACCCTGTTCGTGCAGTTGTCAAAGAAATACACCTACGTAAATAAAAACATTTAAAAACAAACGTGTCTTTCATATTTATTTTGCAACGCAATTTCTCTCCATGTAGCTCACTAAATATGCCAATCTTCTTTTTGAGCATTGCACTTGACACCACTGTCAATGAAGCGAAACAATCGAACAATGCCATATCATGTTCAGTTATTCAAAGAATTGTTACAAAAAAGTCTTACGAAGGAATGTTAAGAATGCTTCGACGACGACAATAATGGGCACTTGCGCAAGCGCAGTACCCATAAAAATCAGCAATTAACGCATAAACGTCATAAACGCAGTTTTCATTTATGACGTAATAAGGTCGCGCGCGAGAGAACGCGCGTGGGAGACGCAACTCGTCTCAGAGCAGCTGTAAACATGTGTGAACAAAATAACTGACTAGTATTGGTAAAAATCTACTAGTATACTAATGCTAATGCGGCAATCCAATTGGCTGAGCTACTCGTATAATATCAAGGGCTAAGCATTAGGTTAAGACCGTTTAAGAATCGGATGGAGGTCGTGTACAAAATTGTGGTTTGATTTATTCTCGTTTCTCCAAAGTTTCGGGCTTTTACTGACGCATAAGTCTCTTTACAGCGCGGACACTCGAATCGTGAACGCTTTGGCTTTATTTTGGATTTATTTTGTATTTATTTTGGCTTTATTTTGGATTTATTTTGACTTTCTTTTGACTTTATGTTCACTTATTTTGTACTTATTTTGTATCAAATACAAAATAAGTCAAAATAAAGTCAAAATGAAGTCAAAATGAAGTCAAAATAAAGCCAAAATAAAGCCAAAGCGTTCACGGTTTGAGTGTCCGCGCTGTAATTTTTACGATTTTTACTAAAACAATTTCAATCTCAATTTCTATGGCTGCTATGGGTGATAGGTCATTGGGCATGCGATCACATCATAGGAATCATGCGCTCATAATCTACATTGTAGTTCTCACTACAGCCTCCCCAGCTTTAATTCAAATTGAAAACCCATTCTAAAGCTAACAGTAAAGTACTACAATTTCTGTCACTCAGAAAGATGATGTTTAGGAAGATTATGAAAGCTATCACTGGGGGCTTGGGAAGTGTTTGCAAAATTTTAATAATAACAGTTAAGGCAAATATTCAGAAATGTTGTGGCTCCATAGAGATTTTAGAGCGTGCGCGCTGATTATACATTACGCAAACTGTAGGAATATACGCACGATCGCAAGCTCACGGAGAATGATAAATAAGGGCCTATTTACATGGAGAAAAGTTGTCCCTGGTAGGAGGGTTACCCCCCTCCCCGAGCCATCTTTTACCAAGCATTTATATGAAACAAATTGCTGCTGACCGGCCAAAACTTGGCCCTTCCGGGTTCGCGTATGCCCTATATCCCCCGACTTGTCCCTGGTAGGCGAGGCATAGACAGCCAAAGTGTTTACCGTAAATCCTCGAATAACCGGCCTCCCGCCTCGAATATGCGCCCCCTTCGAATAAAGATCCATATAGAATCATAATATAAACCCACCCCTCTCCTTAAATGCAGTCAAAACGAATGTATGAAATAAGAAAAAGCAGAATTACTACAGATTTATTGCAAAAAATATTCAATTATTCAAATGTTCAATTATGGAATCGACAAGAGAACACGTGGAATTTTAAATAGGTCGAGGATTTACGGTATATGAAACAAATTTGGCTCAACCCCCCCCCCCCCCCCCCTCCCCCCTCCCCTCCATTTTCACCCTACCTTCAAAGCGAGTGACCCTCCACCCAGGGTCACCCTACCGCCCGAGCCAACTTTGCGATTTCTCATGTAAACGGTTCGCTGCTATTTAGAAATGTATGGAAGGTTCTCTCGCCCAGCTAGGGTGGCTCGGCATGGAAAGTAACCCTCATACCGGGGACAACTTTTCTGCATGTAAGTAGGCCCTAAGTGTACCGTCTGCGCCTTGGGTGATCGCCGGGTTGCACAAGTTAACCCTATTCTGCCTGGGCTTTTTTTTTCGTTCTGAGCATGGCGGGGGGGGGGGGGGAGATAGTGCCCCCCTATGTATCTCGAAAAGTATTGACTCTATGAAAATGAAACTTACATGGTGTGTAAAGCATCCGAAAATCTTTACTTTAGTGGCAGTCACGTGTCAATGATGACGTCATACACGCCATAATGACGTCGTACATTAAAAAAATCCGCCATCTTGGATCCTAAATCTTGGATTTCTAAGTTGTTCAGAAATATCAGAAAATCTCCAAATTTGGCAAACGGCAATAAAAATTTTGGAAGGATTTCATCGTAAAAAGCAAAACTTTTATGAAAACTGAAAATTAAGCTAAAAAAGCAACAAATTTGGGTAAAACGATCTGTATCTCGAAAAGTATTTGTGCTATAAAAATTAAAATTATGTGGTGTATAAAGCATTCAAACATGTTTATTTTAGAGTGTTTACCATTTACATGGAAAAACCGGTTGGTTCACGGTTTGTGCAAATGGTAAGCAAAACTCCCGAATGGGAAATTCCGTTCGAGATTGGCGTGTACCATTTGCGCAATTCATTCCAATTGACAGAGAGAGAGTCTGGTAACTAGATTCAAGATGGTGGCAGAGGTAGCGAGGTAGAGGAAGTTACAAACAACGCAAATCAATCTTCAATCAATCTTTATTTCACTTTCACCATAAATTACAAGTAACAATAAACAAAATCATATTAGGTGTAAAATGACTGGAGTCCAAAGGAAGTATAGCTTGTGGTCGCTTGTGGTATGGACCCCACATTGGAAATTCCCGAATGGGAAATTCCGTTCGAGAAGTAAGGAAGTTAAAAATAATTACCAATTTGAAAATTATTGGACAATAGTTACAAACCCAGCACACAGAACCTGACGAGGCTTAGATTAGGATGCCATGCATTACGTATGCAAACTGGAAAATATGAAAATAGTGGAGCATTAATTCCAGTAGAAGAGCGAACATGCTTGGTATGCAAAGCCGGAAAATGTCATAGAAGACGAACAGCACTTCTTGATGCATTGCCAGGGGTATACTGCCATAACACGTGACTTACATTCCCTCATTTCAAACACCGATGCAAATTACGTAAGATTAAATGATAACGATAAGACTAAATATTTACTTCGAGTCGATAATGAAAATACATCTAAAACAATAGGTAAATATTACTATTACTATTACTATTACTATTACTATTACTATTACTATTACTATTACTATTACTATTACTATTACTATTACTATTACTATTACTATTACTATTACCATATTACCATTACCATTACCATTACCATTACCCCATTACCATTACCATTACCATTACCATTACCATTACCATTACCATTACCATTACTATTACTATTACTATTACCATTCATTCATTCATTCATTCATTCATTCATTCATTCATTCATTCATTCAATCAATCAATCAATCAATCAATCATTCATTCATTCATTCATTCACGATTGGCATGTTTCAAAGCAGGTGTAGAGGGAATGATACGATTACTTAAATTAAATAATGAAGGGCAAAATTAGTATAATAAATACTTCGGATGGTCTTCTGGAATCTTCAGCAGACTATTGGAAATATTTGCTGACCTTCCGATCAAATTTGAAAATCTTTGGAGGAATTTCGCAATCTTTGGGGTCATCTTTGGAAGGGTGCGGGTCATCTTCAGAAATCGTCGAAAGACTTTGGGTCAATTTTGCACTCTTTGGAAGAAGTTGGGCGAGTTGGGAGATCTTCGGGAAGCTTCAGTGTAATTTTCATGGGGGAGCGGGAGGGGGGGGGGGGGGGGGACTCCCATTATAACCTACACAGGGATGTGCTGCCCAATAGCCAATGCAACAGAAGTGGAGTTATTCTTTCGCTCTTTCGCGTGCGCGTTCAGTTTCTGGACGAAAAATAAAGCCAAATCCGCTCATATTTTTCCCATGTTATTGTAAAAAAAACCCACACAAATGAACACATATAAACCATGATTAATAATCAAATGAATCATAGTTATGATTAACAAATGACAACATTTTTTCTTGGTGTACATTCTTATAGACCATATAGAAATGACGCCATCAAATGTTCAATACTTGGCAATGAAACCACTAGCCGGAAGCTCGTGGTTCCACTTCAGTTTTTAATATTTTATGGCGTCAATGTCATTTCTATGGTCAATAAAAATATAGACCATGAAAAACTGTCGTCATTTGATAATCATAACTATGATTCATTTGATTATTAGTCATGGTTTAATCTTGATGATTTTGATGACGCAATCGTGGGTCGGAAATGTGGCATACAGCGTGCGCTGACAGCATGGCGGACAAGAAAAGCTTCGCGTCTGCGTTAAGATATGGTCTTTATAAACGCAGGATAATCTACTAAAGTTGTTTAGTTGTATCTCTTCATACTGCGCTACATCTAAGCGCAAAAGATCCCGGAAAAGACCTCGGTCAACAACTGAAATCGCCGACTCGGTGTAAATGCGCGCGCTGCATCAAGTGTACGGGCCACTTGTATGAGTCAGATGAACAAATATTTTATTTTCAAAAACTTCTTCAAACTCCCTGAATCACCAAAAACAATAACTATCTGTTTAATAAATCTATATTTTACTAAGAATTAACCATTGTCCTGAGAAATTGCCAAGTTAATAACTCGGTACATATGAAAATAAATTATATTCAAAAGCTTACGCGTACAGTTAGCGCGTGTCCCGGCACATGTACAGCGCGCGCGAGCTCTGAAATTTTCCGTTCAATCCAATCAGAGTGAAGAACGCAACCGACTTTACCAGATCCCGTATGAAACCAAAGATCTGTTTATAGTCTGCTGCAGATCTGCTAGGACATCTGCAGCAGATCTGCAGATAGTCTACTGAAAATCTACAGATCATCTACAGATTATCTGCAGATCATCTGCAGAATGTCTGCAGAATTGATCTGCAAAATGTCTGCAGAATTGATCTGCAATACGTCTGTTGAACGGCAGACGTTCTGTAGACGAGCGAAGCAGATTAAAGCAGATGAACTGCACCAATCATACACTGTTTATTTAAAGCAATACAGGAGGATATGTTTTTCATCAACATTCCACTACAAATATTTTCCATACTGCATACTTCCTTGATTCAAATTCAAGCAACAAATTAAAAAATTCAAATGCTAAAATGCTAACACGACAGCCTTTTATTATTATTTGTTACTGCAAGTACAGGAACATCCTCGGAGACCCAGGGGTAGTTAGTCGGGCGAGAAGATAGTTTATAATCGCAAAGTCGGAGCGGCGAAAGTTTGAAGTAGCTGTGAAATAATAACCCCTGGGTATCGACTCTTATCGGACCACTTCCAGAAACATTTGCATTCACGGTCTCTGGTTGGGCAGAACATTTCTGGCATTGTATTTTTCTGCCCAATCGACAAACTCCATCTATTGCGCCACTTTCGTGCCTTCTTTCACGACGTTGTTTACGTTGCCATTGATTTCATTTCCAGGCGTTGATCATGAAGCGCTGAAGCCCGAGCAGAAACTGTAGAAAATGTAGTTCGCGGAAGAGATGTATTTGCTGCGTTACCCACTTTAAGAGCCGTTGTCAGTAACTTTTAAGAATCCGACGACAGAAGGGAAAAAAAAATTAATTTGCCACAAAGGACCCTTTTAGTAAACCATTTTCGAAAATAATATTCAAAAGTTCCAGCGAGTTTTTATTTTGGCGAAAAATAGGAAAGTTCGAAATTGGTGGAAATTATGCAAATTAGGCACGTTTAGACCGGTTATTCGGTGCATTTTCAAAACGCTCGTACAAGACAACGGTAACTTGTCTTGGATTCATTTTTAAATAATTTGTTGTTCATCCCTTGGAGTAGCTTTCCAACTATATTTCATCTCCCGCTAAACTTTCTTTCCTTTCTATCCACCCGCGTAAATAATACAATATTTCTATTCCGTCTGTACGCTAAATTTTGCCATATCTCAGTAGACCATAACATCGGGGGTATACGTATATCCAGGAAATAAAATAGCTTTTTTGAACGGGAAACTCTTCTTGTTTCTCATGTAAAAATATTTACTTTGGCCAGAGGTCTATAACTAGAGGTTTCCATCTCTGGTATTGGGCCTTGGCCCATCAGATTCGGAGTTAGGCTATTTTTAGACATTTTTCGCGCGAAACCAGCAGCCAATCACGTTGAAGTTGAACCATCTTTAAAATGATATGCGGCGAGCGCTACGCAAAGACAGAAACTTTGGCCAAGGAAAAGCGAAAAGCGTCACAGCAGAATGTAATAATTGTTTAAATACTTCACTAAATTTAGGTCAAACTTCGGTATACTTTTTGTAAAACTATAAATCGACTGAGTGATTTTTCAGTTCAATCTAAATGAAGCATGATTTGTATGAATTCGGCGGCAAAACTTCTGGCGGACTGGCGCGCTGTCCAGTTGACAAGTTGAATGAAAAGTGTTCTCCGCGGATTTAAAATCTTCGCTCAATCTCTCCAAAGTTTCGTATATTCTGGAAAATTGTGCCGATGGTTCAGCTTAACATGGGAAGATTCGAAATAATTGTGGAGCTGAACATTATATTCATTTTACAAGTTGAACGGACAGCTATACGCAGCCGAAGGTTTCACTTGTTTACATTATACGGCGGGCAAAACTTGCGCGACTACAGAATTTAATAAGCTTAAACTAAATTGTGTTGAAACGAACTGAGCTGTTGAAGTAAAAGAACAAAGGAAACCCTCAATATCTACATGGATGGAAAGAAAGAGAGTGGTCTTCGAAGAGAATTTCACTGTGAAGTGATCTGACCGTCACGAACGCTTGACGAACTGCCGTGGATATTTATTGTGCTGATTGTAAAAACTTAATTCAGCTGGAATTGACAAGCCTCTTCGAAATACAAGGTAACAATACTGAATAGACTAAGCTTAAACTTGTGTTGTAAACAGGCTTTCATTCTTTGGACGAATTAATTAAGCTTATATGTCCGCGGTTTTCGGATCTGATCTTCCCGTAAACTAATTTCAGGCTGCCTTTAGTGCTCTTTCAGTCGCATTAGTTGTACATTTACAGGAATTTCCCATTAAATATTTCGTTTCAAACTTCGTGCATTATTTAGTAGAATTAACTTTTGCTTGATTTAGAAGGGCCAAGGTTTTTTACTTAATAATTTTAGCCATCTTTTCAAATTTCACTGTCAACCGTCTTGAACAAAAATTGTGAGCTAGCGCGTTCAGTGACCATATTTGTCAGGCATGGTGCGTGATTGGCTGCTGGTTTCGCGCGAAAAATGTCTAAAAATAGCCTAACTCCTAATCTGATGGGCCGCACGCAATGCTAGATGGAAACCTCTAGTTATAGACCTCTGCTTTGGCCCGTGAAAAGCGAGCGCGCCAGACGAAAATGTATGGCGTGCACTTTGACAGAGTTCGCCATTTTCTTTATTGCACTCCTATTGCAAATCACACATACTACTTGGACAAAACTCAACGTTTTTGGTATCTACACCTGTTTTAACTAAAGCACTCCCTACCTTTATTTAAAAGTCAGGCTGATCTCCGGTGTGATAGCCACAGCTGACGTCATAAGTTGCTTACTATTGTTCTCGTGGCTCTCGTGGTTCTCGTGGTTCTCGTGGTTCTCGTGGTTCTTGTGGTTCTCGTGGTTCTCGTGGTTCTCGTGGTTCTTGTGGTTCTCGTGGAGTCTTGTGGTTCTCGTGGTTCTTTGGTTCTCGTGGTTCTTCTCGTGATTCTCGTGGTTCTTGTGGTTCTCGTGGTTCTTGTGGTTCTCGTGGTTCTCTGGTTCTCGTGGTTCTTCTCGTGGTTCTCTAGTTATTGTGGTTCTTGTGGGTCTGGATCTCGCATGATTGTTCTCGCGCGTGCACCGCCATTTTGAATGTCGAGAGGACCCTGGGGACGAGGTCACACGGACGGTTTTTATGCGGTTATGCTGATGTGTGCATGCGTACAAGAGCCTGATGTTTCCCGCGCATTTTTGGTTTGCTTCGTTCTCGATACCGCGTAGTCTTTCTCTTCGTTATGGATGAAGAGAGAGAAATTCGTTCTTTAAGCGACTTGGAAGAAAAACTGGGAGAGGTTATCTTTCCATTCGATGCGGTGGTCCCAGATATTACCAACGAATGATTCACGATGTACTCGGCTGCTAGTGGAAGCACACGAGAACTACTTTTGATCAGCGCGCTTACGTCTACCAGTGCGTTGATTGGGAAGACAACGGTGAAGGTCTTTGGCAAATATGAGGAACCAGGAAACCTATTCATGATTGCTGTGGCGCCGTCGGGATCAGGAAAGACTCCGGCCTGCCATCTTGGCTGCATTGGTCCGATTGTAGGACACATCGAGCCGAAGATCAACACCAATATCTTGATAGACGTCGCCTCCGTGAATGGGCTGTTCAATCATTTCGTTTCAGGATCAACAGTCCCCATTCTTTGCATTGATGAGGCAAATTCGTTTTTGTCGAAGCTAAGTCACCCTTCCAAGTCAGCACAAAATGTGAACCTTACAATGGAACGACTTTGCAAATGTTTTGATGGCGACTGCTGGTTCATCCTAAAAGGCAACAAAGGAAAACGACCATTTTACTTGAAGTTTTTGAGTTTATTTTTCGCGAGTTCTAAATAAACAAATCGCTTACATGAACAATGGACGATGAAAAATCCTTTCTTCTGTCGACGTGTTTTGATCTGTTTTCGTAGCCTGAAATTGCTCTGTCGCCTATATTCTACTTTTCCAATTTATCATACTGCCATAACTTTAGAGCAAATAAAGTATAAATGTTGCTGTAAATCATGAACTTTATAAATGAAATATTCGACAGTTGCCGGCGCACGAAAATTACTCGCTTGTATTGTGAACGGCGTGCGTACGGTGTGTAGCTTTTATAGATTTAAATCACCGCTGTCGCTGGAATTAAAATAGCTTGATTTTGCAGTCCACCAGTTCAAATACATTTGCAAATCGAGCTTAGCTTTGATTTATGCTTGTAAAGATTGTTGAAGCTATAATACTGGCAGCCGGACTCATTCAATTAGAACTGATTAGAATAACTTTATAACCCGACTGAGAAATCTCGAGTCTAGATATACATAAATGTACTTACTTGTGTGCAGTCCATGTGTTTGAAGTAGATTATATCAGAAGACATCAGAGTCAGGCAAAGCAATCCTGAGTGAGGGCCAGTTACAGCCGTTTCCACGACGCAAGTAACGCATATTGCGCGACAAACTGAAATGCGATACACTGGCGCGAAAAAAAGGCCGGGAAGTGACAGTTTGTAGATTTTTTTGTAAAATGCAACAAATATATATATATATTTCAGATTATAATCGATATACTAAAACGAAAATTACGATAGTTTAATTTCTGATTGATATGCATGGCCGTATAGTATTGAAGTTGTGGCAACTATGATGCACCCTGTGCGAAGTTTTGACAGCACGTGCGGTGACCTTTCGAAAGTAAAATAGAGCAAAGCTGAACAAGTAAAATAAAGCCTTGTCGGTCAAACCAAACGTCCTAATTAAAAGTCAACAAACCACATTTCACATCGCGTAATCTTCCTTTTCAGTAACCGGCTTCACCATTATTACTCTGCTAGTAGATGCCTCTTCTCTTCATCGCGTAACATTCGCTCGCGCGCCGGATAAACTCGGCCACTTGACTATTCTGAAAGGGACCGCTAGCAATCTCTCTCGTCGGCTTCTTTCGTCCTGTGAATCATTATTTCGCGCTTCGATAAGAAAACATCAAGCGGAGGCTGGGGTAAAGAAAAAGGAAGCGTGTGGGAAAAGCTAAGCGTATCGAGAATGCAGGCGTGGCCCTTTCTCTTTTTTCATCGTAAACCCTATTATTTTTTTAACCGCGTCGAAATAAAAACTCCCAGAAAACTCAGTGAAATCGCCTTAAATCAGACCAATTCCAACACTAAATGGCAAAGTAAAAAACATTACTTCCATGGTGTATTGCATCGACGCGACTGAAATGCGACGAATATAAATTGGGCCTTAGTTTATATTTATTTTTATTTTGTTCTTTATTGATAAGAGATTGTGGGGGAGAGAAGCTAGCAGTCTAATTACTCTAGCGCCTGATGCCTCAGGCTGAGCGGTGCGGCATCATAGTTTTCAGTATTGCCAGTCGAAGCTCCCGGAAGCGGATACCCTCGGGAAGCAGAAAACGTGTCCACAACTGGAGCTGGCCGCTTATGGGAATGTGTAAATACAGAGTTTGTATGAGCTAGAGTTCAAACGGGTTTTTTTCAAGGCGGCCGTAAGTAGAGCTGTCCGCTTACGAGAGTATCCGCTCAGAGAGCTTCGACTGTATAAGCTAATATAGTAGAATGAACAAAACAGGCGAGCGTGCGTGACAGTTGTCTGACACGAAAGTGGCTTGATACCTGTCACGGGCGCTTGCGTATTTCACTCTCTCAGTAGCTCTGACTCTCTCGACTATCCCTGAGAAAAAAAAATGTAGTTTGTACTACATTCATCACTGAATTAATGTATTTGCGATAGGCTTTATTTTCTGAAAAACTTTTACAACGATTATATTTAACAAATAAAGAAGCCAAAACCATGTATTATACTGTCATAAAACACGACGGGAATTTGAGAACACCAGAGAAATTTAGAAAATACGAGCCGCAGGCGAGTGTTTTCTATATTTCTCAAGTGTTCTCAAATTCCCGGAGTGTTTTATGACAGTATAATACATGGTTTTGGCTTCTTTATGTGCTTTAAAATATAGATTTACGAGCGCGAAACGATAAAACACGCCTTTCTATGATTTATACTCTGATAAAACATGGTTTATAACCAATCAGAGCGCGCGAAATTTTCAGTCTATATTTTAAATCTATTTATTATTCTACTATTACGTTATTTCACCATATAAGGTCACAAGAACACGTATTATAAGCCACGGTATTGACTAGTTGAACAGAGCGAATACGGAGAATAGCATAATAGTCGGGAAATTTTGCAGGAGAATAATTCCTCGCGAAGCGAGGCCGAAGGCCTCGCGTAGCGGGGTTTATTCCTCGGGAAGCGAGGCCGAAGGCCTCGCGTAGCGGGGTTTATAATTCTGTCCCCCAAGAGCTCACGCGAGAGCAATTCTCGTGTGGCCTTTACGGTCATATTTATTTATTTATTTATTTATTTATTTATTTATTTATTTATTTATTTATTTATTTATTTATTTATTTATTTATTTATTTATTTATTTATTTATTTATTTATTTATTGATTTATTTATTGATTGATTGATTGATTGATTGATTGATTGATTGATTGATTGATTGATTGATTGATTGATTGATTTATTGATTGATTGATTGATTGATTGATTGATTTATTAATTTATTTATTTATTTGTTTGTTTGTGGAGTTGGGGGATGTCATGACGTCACACGCGCTCGTGGCCTAATGGCTTAAGGCGCTAACTTTTAAATCTGATCTTCGGGATTGAGGGCGAAAGTTCAAATCCTACTATGGTCCTTCTTTTTTTTTTTTTTTCGGTTCGAATCCAGGCCGTTTTTTTTTAACCCCCTTTTCTTTGCTTAATAACATTGATTTCGACGTAATCTTTGTACACGTAAATGTAGAAACAGGAACGGCTGCTGAAAAAAAAGAATAACAATTTTTACTCCAAGTTTGTTTATCGAACGAAGACGCCGTCCATTAGTGAAAAAAAACCCCGGCTTTATTAAATCCGTTATCAACAACAGGAAAAGGAAAGACGACTCAGGAATGTCTCAAAGTGCGATCAACATATGACTTAGTTTTCATTGTAGACGCGAAGACTTGTGTCTGAAAATAATTCGCCGATCCGATATTGCGAAGAAGATTTTACCTACAAAAGCGAGGTGGTTTCAGATCATTCGGACGGAAAAGTGGGGAAAACAGTACAATTTATTACAGATATCGAGAGACGAGCGAACTCCAGTCGAAACCAAAATCCGGTAGCATAGCAAAAACACGGCGTTCGTCCGGCGATTCTCAGAAACCTTGCAGCGATTCTTGGAAACCTTGCAGATCAAATCGCAGGCGTGCTCGTTACTAGGCAACAAAAGCTTCGCGAGGGCCTGCGAGTCACGTATTACTAGTTTATTTGTTTGTTTGTGGAAATCGTGGTTGACAGTAATGACGTCACACGGCGCGCTCGTGGCCTAATGACTTAAGGCGCTACCTTTTAAATCTGATCTTCGGGATTGAGGGCGAAAGTTCAAATCCTACTATGGTCCTTCTTTTTTTTTTTTTTTTTTCGGTTCGAAGCCAATCCGTTCTTTTTTTTAACCCCCGTTTCTTTGCTTAATAGCATTGACTTCGACGTAATCTTTGTACACGTAAATGTAGAAACAGGAACGGCTGCTGAAGAATAACAATTTTTACTCCAAGTTTGTTTATCGAACGAATTTAACAACAGGAAAAGGAAAGACCACTCAGGAATTTCTAAAAGTACGATCAACATATGGCTTAGTTTTAATTGTAGACGTGAAGACTTTACTCCGGCGTCGACAAAACCTGGATCGGATCACGGACCGGATCGCGGACCGGATCACGGACCGGATCACGGACCGGATCACGGATCGGATCACGGATCGGATCACGGATCGGATCAACACAACAAAAAAAATAAAATAAAATAAAATAAAACCAGGAGACAAATCAAGAAATAAAACAAATAAAAGTGAAAAACAAAATATATTAATGAAAAATAAAGAACGTAACATATATTGGAGCTCAGGCCACGCTGAAAATGATTTCCTGTCAAAACCCATGTTTACTATTGCAAAGTACTTTCACTGCAGTGTCGAGCATCTAGTGTCGCCATGCATGGACGAAGTCGTGAGTTACACATCATTTTATTGTCAGTTTTAGTATCCAAGTAACCGTCGCAGTTGTAAGAATTCTCGCTCGAGGCTTTTGTTTAGATGCTTTCCTAGATGTCTGTTTAGCGAGGTTAAAGTTTACCAATATGCCATCCAATAAAGCTTGTTTTGGCTCAGTTCTATTTATGTATTGGTCCATGCGTAAAGGTCGTCTATCGAGAGTTTATAAAAGAAGTGTATTAAGAGTTGCTTGAGGCGCAGCCAAGAGACAGTCGATCGATTGAAAATCGGCTTGCTCGCGTGCGGCCTGAAAATTGAAGCCGCAGAAAACAAACTGAAAGGAAACAAGCCACATCACTACAGTTTTGACATCCTCAAACGTTTGTCGTTACTATTCCAAATAACCACCATAGTGAATCAAGTTAATTTTCAAGTAAAAACCGTGAAATAAATGACTTTTTCTTCCTCGATAAGCGAAGTGGATATGTTCCCTCGGTGGTCCGCATTGATACCCATTGATGTTACGATCGGTACACACGGCTGTCGCACTGCTTATTTCCCGGCTTCAGAAAAACTTTTAGAGTCAAAATATTTTGTCATTTTTGTTATTTAGTCATTCGAAAGAAATTCGTCTTTGACTTACATCAAAATATCTTGAATTGCTTCGCACGAGGAAGAAATGTTGACGCCATACAGATGCGCGGTACTACGGATGAACGCTCGGATTCCACGCTCGTGCTACTGAATTTTGCCGGCTATGTCATTGGTAGAGATAACATTTCGGTAACATTTCGTCGAATTGCTAGTTGACTTCGACTGGGTAGATTTGAAAACAGCCTTAGGAAGTCTACTGGAAGTGCGCGGACAAACTCCAGAGTTCTCAAATTTATGGCTCTCCCCACAGTCCCACTTCGCTCATATCATTTGAGTTTACAAAATCCACCGTCTTTTTCGTATGTTCTCGACCATCGCTTTAAAATGCATGGTATAGTATACCTTTGTCTAAATCTGGCGTGCTGCTGCAACGCCCAATAACGCACCTGGAAGGCGTTTCTGCGCACTTTTCGGATGTGTATCGCATCTTTCTGAAGTAAATGAGTGGACGCGAAGGATCGAACGTTCCCGGGTAGACGTCACACAGCCGCTATAACTGTCGAAAAATCGAAAATCGAAAAATTTCTTCGCATTTAAGTTTCAAATTATAAGTATATTTATTTAAACGAATAAAAATGTTTGGGGTTAGGAGCACTTTAATGTTCCAAACTTATCTTTAAAAAGTATAGTATCCCAGGAAAGAGATATTGTTTCACATCATCAGGTTTTTGGTGTATTTCATATTCGTTTATGGTAGATTCAATTTTATATTAACGTTCATTGCAAAAACGTTCGGTTCACAGTAGTTACTTTAATGTAATCCGCCCAGCAGTGCTAGCGCCACTGTGTTTCACCACCGAAAGCTATTGTTCCACTGTTGAGCGCTTTATTTCAGAGTGCACGGTTTTTCTCGATCTAATAAAAGTTTTGTTTTTCACTTTTATTTATTTATTTATTTATTTTTTCTATTTTTTTTTTGTTGATCCGAACCGTGATCCGATCCGTGATCCGATCCGTGATCCGATCCGTGATCCGATCCGTGATCCGGTCCGTGATCCGATCCGTGATCCGGTCCGTGATCCGGTCCGCGATCCGATCCAAGTTTGTCGACGCCGTCTTTGCCGGACTTTACTCTGCTCGCAGGGTAGAAGACTTGTGTCTGAAAATAATTCGCCGATCCGATATTGCGAAGAAGATTTTACCTGCAAAAGCGAAGTGGTTTCAGATCATTCGGACGGAAAAGTGGGGAAAACAGTACAAGAGCGCTACAATTTATTACGGATGTGTCGGGAGACGAGCGAACTCCAATCGAAACCAAAATCCGGTGGCATAGCAAAAAACACGGCGTTCGTCCGGCGATTCTCAGAAACCTTGCAGCGATTCTTGGAAACCTTGCAGATCAAATTGCAGCGTGCCCGTTACTAGGCAACAAAAGCTTCGCGAGGACCTGCGAGTCACGTATTACTAGTAGTAATAGTAATAGTAATAGTAATAGTAATAGTAATAGTAATAGTAATAGTAATAGTAATAGTAATAGTAATAGTAATAGTAATAGTAATGGTAATGGTAATGGTAATGGTAATAGTAATAGTAATATTTACCCATTGTTTTAGATGTATTTTCATTATCGACTCGAAGTAAATATTTAGTCTTATCGTTATCATTTAATCTTACGTAATTTGCATCGGTGTTTGAAATGAGGGAATGTAAGTCACGTGTTATGGCAGTATACCCCTGGCAATGCATCGAGAAGTGCTGTTCGTCTTCTATGACATTTTCCGGCTTTGCATACCAAGCATGTTCGCTCTTCTACTGCGAGTCACGTATTACTAGTTATTGAAGGAGTTCTTTGCAAGTGAAGACGAAAGGAGAGAAATTCGGAAAGTCCAGCCACCGATCGAGCTGCAAGAGTTCGCGATAAAGTTTGTGCTTTTTTCTTTTGTCTATATAATAAAAAGAAAATTACACGGTGACTTGAAGATATGAATTTTATTTTCTCGTGTTAAAAACAATATTTTACGAACGAGCGCAACGAGTGAGTAAAATATTGTTTTTACCACTCGAAAATAAAATTCATATCTTCGCGCCGCCGTGTAATATCCGCTATTTTTTTTTTTCTCAGTGCGCGAGCGGGCGGTATCCTGCGAATCCTGCAATCTGATTGGTTCCGGGAGCGGGCGGTATTCTCCTATCTCTGACCATGGTCACGGTAACCGAGGCTTCACGGACCATTTCAGCAACGCGCGAAGGTAGAAAATTTCGCTTAGCTTTTTAAAACTGCCAGAATGCGTTTAATACTGTAAGATCAACAAAAACATATTAATCAAGCCAATATTGGTCCCGGGAGCGGGAAAAATTGCTCGTGAACCCGGCGGAGACCCGCGGAATCGTAGCGTAGGCATGCGCTACAAGCGAAAACATTTTAATTCAGCAACGTGTGAAGGTCGATGCGAAGAAGCTTTTTACTGCATTTCTCGCATTATTTTGCTCTCTTATCGTTGTCAAGTGAATGGAGAACTGCGCAGTGGAATTAAAGAGCTTGCATTTCTTCAAAAAGGCGAGTAGTCATTTGATTTTAACCGACATCATTTAGTTTTAGTCAGGTTTGTTGTTCGTTTTTGGAAATCAGTTTCACGTTCAAACTTGCGGGTTTTAAATTACAATTCACCGTGTTTAGACTCAATTCCTTTGTTTTAATTGTTTGGTTTTCGTTTCTCTGTTTTCCTAAACAAACCTTCCGTTAATTTTCATTCAAGAAATAATTTTGTGGCTACCGGTATTCCTGTTTATAATTCTCGGCACGTATCAATTTTATGCCGTCGGCTTTGAAAGAGCTTATGCAGGCGAAGTTTGTCAGGGTTTCGCATAAAATGAAAACTGCAAACTGCCACCGAATGGCAAAAATTAGATTTAACATGTGAAATAAAATTGTAGTATACGTAAAGACTGTAACTGGGAACAGTTTTGCTCGAAAAATGCTTTTCATGATATTTGTTTATGGCAAGAGTAA
>MU827380.1:0-43762 GCA_029204205.1 Desmophyllum pertusum
TCGAGAAAATAGAGAGGCTATGAACAGGTCTAAAGGTGGCTGACCTGGTATAAGTGAGACTAATACAGCGTGACATTGCCAGTACAAACACTTGTTGAGTGCTGCAAATAATGTGCGAACTTGTTTCAGTGTAGTATTTTTATGAAAGAAAAAAAATATGTTTAATTAACTAAGCAGGAGTGAATGTTACAAAAAAAAAAAAAAAAAAACGTTTGTTTCAACCTTAACAATAAATTTCTAAGCTTTAAGTATGGTAGTTATCTCATGTATGGTAATAATAAAAAAAGGGGGTTATAAAACCACACCCCCGAGAACAGTGTTGTTGATTGGTTAAGCCAGCCAGCATGAACGCACTTTTATTACAGCTGTTAACAAAGGGCGCATTATTTTGGAAAACTATTCTGGGCCTTATTCTCGGAATGAACGGAATAGTATTCCGTTCATTCCTGAAAATGCAATAGGTTCCAAAAGAACATGAAACACCGTCTATTCCGAGTATTCCTATTCGGAAATAGTCCCATTTTAAAAAAAAAGAATGCGCCCAAAGCCAATTATATCACTTTTTCATTCATGCAGGAGAACAATATTACTAGAAACAAAAATACAAACAAACTTAATTTCTCTAGGACAGTTTTTTTGATTTTTTTGCTAGGCTTCTCCTTTATCATGCCTATTCGCCAAGTCAAACGCTTTTTTTATTTTATAGCAAAACAAGGAAAATCCACAATAGAGGCCAGATACTGGACCGCTTGGGGCGGATCTCTGTAGAAACTAATAATGTTTAGTATAATTTTTTTTACTAAGGTGGAATATAAAGAATCCGACTAGCTGATGATTGGTCGAAAAATTCGGCATATGACGCTATATTCACCGCGCTAGGCGGTGAATATAGGATTTTAAGGCGTGGTTGCTAAACTAAGCCACATTTTCTTGTACTGGCAAGTAAAGATGGCGACTCGTTTTTGAATGAAATTTTCGTTTATTCTAAATACATCACTCCAAGTTCGGGTTATTCAAATCATTGGGAATTTAGGTAAATGACTACCAAGACGTTTGGACGGAAAACGTTTACAAGACATGATTTTAACGAATTTAAAACTCGTCAAAACATTTTTTTTGTGTGGCCAACCAGGGCGGCCGTGCCTTTTTGTGTCGGATGGAGTGACAGAAATTTGCTTATCTTCAGACCTAAAGCTACTTATTTCAGGAAGGGAAGATAACTACAGCTGTTCTTTATATTCATCTTAGTAAATTATACTAAAACAATTATTCGCCTCAGGCCTCAGTGAATATTTAACAATTATTCCATGAGCCCGCGTGGATATGAGAGGATTATAGTCAACTCGCGCGTAAGGGCAAATGGAATAATTGTTTTATTAAAAACTTCACTAAACTAAACTTCGGTATTACTTTATCAATCGACTGAGTGAATTTTCAGTTCAGTCTAAATGAAGTATGATTTGTATGAAAAACGGCGGTAAAAGGCTGGCGCGGTCTGCCAGTTCAGTTAGCACAGTGAATGAAAAGAGAGCAAAGCAGAATTTTAATCTTCGCTCTCGGTGTCTTCTATAGTTTCGTATATATTCTTGGAAATTGTGCAAATGGTTTAGCTTAAAATGGAAAGATCAGAAATAATTGTGGAGCTGAACATTATATTCATTTTACAAGTTGAATGGACAGCTGAACGGGTTGTTTACGGCGAGCAAATCGTGCACGACTACAGAATCAATTGTCTTGAAACCAGCGAAACTGAGCAAGTTAAAATCAAGTTCACTGAAGTAAAAAGCAAAGGAAAGCGTCAATATCTACATGGATGGAGAGAAAAAGAGTGATCTTCGAAGAGAATTCCACTGTGAAGTGATCTTTGATTGTACCTGACCATCACTACACGAACGCTTGACGAACTGTCGTATGCTTCTTCTCCGATATTAAGATTGTGCTGATTTCAAAAGCTTAGTCCAGTTGGAATTGACAAGCCTCTTCGAAACACAAGGTAACAATACTGAATAGGCTAAGCTTAAACTTGTGCTGTAAACAGGTTTTCATTCATTTTGAACAAATTTGTGCAGATTTGTATTAGCGAGTTTTCGAATTTTCCCGTAAATTGTTTCAGGCTTCCTTTAGTGCTCGTTCAGTTGCATTTGTAGTACATTAATTACAGGCATTTCCAATTAAATGTTTCGTTCAAAACTTTGCTGTATTTTCTATCAGTTCTAGTTACTTCGTCTTCCAGTCAATTCTGCCGCGAAACAATTTTTTTCCGGCGGCCATTGTTCCTTGGAGAGAGAAAAAAAAATTCAGCTCTCTTTCTCGCTGACGCGTTCATATTTGTCGGAGCAGGTATATCAGCTGTTAGACTGTCTCCGTTTAACCCAATCAAAAAGCTAGAAATCCAATATCCGTGGTCCAGTTTTTAATAAATAACAATAGCCGCCATTTGGCGCGAAAATTATGCACGGATATTTGTCCGCGGACATTATCTGTTTCGAGAAGCGAACAGTTTTCCGAGAGCGAAGCTCGAGGAAAAACTGTGAGCCTTCGAGGAACAGATAATGTCCAAGGACAAATATCCGAGCATATTTTTGAAGCCAAATGGCGGCTATTATAGTTATTATCCTTCAAAATATTTTTTCACAAGGCCGCTCTGTTTGCCGTGGAAGATCTCGGTCGTAAATAATTCTGTTGGCGTTCAAAAATATTTCTAGTCTGTTCAAAGCAATCAGTTCTATTAATTTGGCGATTTATTTGAGACGAAAACTGAAACTGCGAACGTGAAACGCAAATTGATTATAATGGTGAATATTTACCGAGACGAAGTCATAAGTCTCAGCCTTGGGTACTATTCTTAAAATTTCGCCAATCTCAGCCTCAATATTCTTATAAAAAAATGATTACAAAAAAACTTTAAGACCCCATTAAATCTCAGTTATGTAGCAGCTTCTACAACGATGAAAGTGAACTTAACATAATATTATTTGTGAAGTTGGGTACTTAGCTGGCATTGTATTTGTCTCTTTTAAAACTATTCTACCAGCCAATTTCGCATCCCTTGTGGCAAGTCTAGCATCACCCGTGATATAAAACTAATAAGCTGTATTAGGCTCTCCTCGTTTTGAAATACTTTTTTGTATAAGCCCTTTTCTCTATAAAGCCCCCCTCCCCCCCCCCCCCCCCCCCCCCACCTCCAATCGATGTATAAACAGGTCGTGCGTTGTTAACAGTGGGTACATGTACGTTAGAATAATGAGCAATCCATCTTTTTCCCTTACTACGTCGAGAGATCGAAGTAAAATAAAGCGAGATGAAAAAATAAAAGAAAAAAGACCGAGTGACTACGGCGCTATTACTTTTATTTGCCACGATTCATCGATGGCGTCTTTATTCGCTTTGCTCGACTAATTTGGTTACTGCTCCGGCCTTAACAAGTCAATAAACCGAGGGTCTGAGTCTAGTTTCCAGGTAAAGTAGCGGATTAGGCAAAGACGAGCTTTTGGTATCTAATATCTATCGGAATTGCGTTTGCTTATGATGATCACACTGGCAACAAGATAAGCTTGGTTATAATATAATGATATGGTAATATATTCGGATTCCAAATTATATTACTTTTGCAATGATGTATAGTTTACCGTGGTTTCGTCGAAAATAACGCGCATACGGAAGATTTTCCGGAAGGCGCTCCAAAAAGTTAGAGTTTTAGATTTTTTGGTTTGGATAAGATCATTGTTTGGATCGTTTATCTATTGCTCAGTGCACCAATAACATACTTCAGTCGTTCAGACAGCTACGCCGTCCCAGGCTTTCTTCTCATCTACAGATGCAAAAGCAATTAAGATGTGATCTAAGGACTCCGAATTACTGCTTCTACGGTAACAATTAATACTGCAGATGTTCTTGGATGCCGCGCACATTTTAATATTCAGCAATAAACTTTTTCTTGAAACAATACTACTGATCATGTCGTATTATACATAGAGGATATTACACGGCGGCGCGAAGATATGAATTTTATTTTCGCGTGTTAAAAACAATATTTTACGAACGAGCGCACCACTCGAAAATAAAATTCATATCTTCAAGCCACCGTGTAATGTTTTTTTTATTATATAGACAAACGACAAAAGCACAAACTTTACCGCGAACTCTTGCAGCTCGGTGGCTGGACTTTCCGAATTTCTCTGTCCTTTCGTCTTCACTTGCAAGGAACTCCTTGAATAATTTTAAGTCATATGAAGTTTTCTTCTTCGTGTTAACATTTTCCTACTCCTCTGTGAACGATTTCATGTCGGCTTCAGTGAATTTCACGAATCTATCGCTCGCCATTTTCAACCGGAGTTTGGCAGCTTTGCACAAAAAGCCATGCAAAAGCGGGAAATGATGTCATCGATATCCTCACTAGTGAGGATATGGAAAATACTCCACTCGGGTCCCGGATGTAGTTTCGTATGAATTTTACGAGTGGTCTATTTTCCAGTAAAACACTCGTGTCTATATAATAAATATATATAGGGAGAATAATTACTTACTTTACTTTACAAAACAAATTCACCGAAAATATTTCAGTTCTCTTTAATTTTTGTTCAGTAATGTTCCGTTTTCATTATTGTCGCTTTCTTGTTTCATCCCGGCAGAAGGAAATTAACATCATCAAATCTAGACTGGATTCTGCGCGCTCTGATAGGTTAAAAAAATATTTTATCAGCATATAAAACACAGAAAAGCCATGTTTTATCGTTTCGCGCGCGTTAAATATATCATAAAGCATACAAAGAAACGTAATCATTCATTACACTGTCATAAAACACTCCGGTTATTTGAGAACACTGAGAAATATAGAAAACAATCGCCTGCGGCTCGTGTTTTAGAAATTTCTCTTGTGTTCTCAAGTTCTCAAATTCCTGTTTATTATAATACTGCATGGCTTTGGCAATGATAAGTCAGTTTGAAATATTGGTGACTTGACCTACTTTTGACGGCCATCAATTTTCGTTTTAGAATATATATGGGAAGTCTTGTGCCGTATGCTTTGAGTATTTTAGACGTTCTTGCAAATTAATTATGATGCCATAAAATATTAGCAGTCTGTTTCATAGCTGTTTTAAAAAGTCGCATTTCACAATCGTTGCTATTCGCTGAATTTTAAACTGAAATATGATTTGTGTCAGAATTAGAAAATCTAAAATAACACGAGTTAAAAAATTCAAAGTATATTTTCTGTAGGCGCATTTGATCATATTTACATGTTAATTTGCGCCATATAAATAATAAATATTATTATTATTATTATTATTGTATACACTGACATTTGCATCGGTTTGTATTCAGTCTCAATGCAGTTTTATTACATTTTGAACCTCGCATGGAAAACGTTCAAATCAGTCTCGTACCACTCTTGAGGTGCTTTTTAATTCACTGAAAGACTACATACTGCTGACACAGGTTTGTTCGTGGCAATGGCTTAGAGAAGTAAAATTACACTTATTCGAATTTTAAAAGCATAAATTTGCGTCAGGATTAGAATGTCTAAATAGATGACATTTATGCCATGCATATAAATTAAAAAGGATTTCTACAGAAAATAGTTGCATTTGTGTTTTTACATTTTTTTTTATGGGCTCGTTGCCTGACGAAAACGATATATTATGCAATTTTAACATCTATTTTATATATTATATTATTTAATATTCTAGATTTGGAGGCTTCTGTTTGACAAACAGCTCACAATCATGTCTTTTACGTGTTCCGGGTTGTAACATACGCAGATGTAGAGCAGCTTGTTTAGCCAGCGGTAATAATTATTAAACAAAAATTTGGGCGGAGTTTGTAGAGTTATTCTCGATCCCTCTTCTGCAACAAGGTGCCGCCAATCTCCTGCTTTCGCAATTGAAGTATATTCCGACCAGCTTTTTAACGCTGTACCTGGTAAATTCTGTTCGTATATTCAACGCTTCAGCCGTAAACTGGTTCACGCTGCTTAAAAGAAACAACAGGTAATTTCCTGTTTATTGCAGGTCAGATATTATGAGTTGAGATGAATGTAATAACATGTTTATATTTTAAGAAAGGAATAGTTCGGGAACAGATGCTCTATTTTATACTTTTAAAGTAAATAGTGCATCTGTATAATATAAATTGTTCATATGTTCTCCTTTTAGTTCAGTGACAAACAAATTAAGAGATGCATTTCTTTTCCTGCAGGCAGTTTAACTTTATTCTGGGAGCCATGAGCTGCTTTCAAATCCTCGTCACTTTTTTCTGGTGCTTTCTAATTCAAGCTATCGCTGACACAGGTACCTATGTAGTAATGCGTAAAAGTCATTCCGTTATCTATAAACGTTTTCTTACTTCATGAGTGGAATACTGTAAAATTTATCATGACAAACGCATTATTATAGTCTCGTGATCATTTTCCACTTAGCAGAAAATTCTGTACAGTTAGGTAGAATCTGAAATATCGGGAAGATCGATTAGCATCATCCAGTAAATCTACTTTTAAGTTGATCTTTCATAAAATATATGGGTCTCGCAAAATGTTACGCGACTGAATAATTTGGTTTGCATTTGTAAACGATTTCGAATGTTGATATACATGTAAACAACAATGCTTGCTCCTGAAAATAAGGCATGACCTGCAATGGAGAATTGGAAGTAGGGAGTGGTACTGAACGGAGTATCAGGCAGTTGTTAAGGATTTTGCTGCTTCACATCGTTTCTTTACCACTAAGGATTCTAATTATCTGCCGTCACTGCTTAGTCCGTGAATTTCTCAGAACCTCTATTATGTTCAATTTTACATTACGGTCGTCCCTCAGATATAGTGCTCAAAATGCTTTCAGTGACGGAGAACTAGTATGTACTATATAAGCTTATGCTGCTTTTTTCTTTGTTGTTATATAAAAGTTACAAAGCAGACTTTCAAGCTCAGCAGGACGAATTTCGATGACATTTGTATTTTTCCTCCGATACTTCATTTAGAAATGTATGATACTTTCATATCCGAGTATGCAGTGTTCTTGACGGCTTTTATAGTTATTCACTAATGTACTCTAATAAATGCATGCACTCCTTTGAGCTTGTTTTCTGTTAAATTTCACCACTTGCAAACTTGGTTCGTGGATATTTTAATATGATATATTTTAATATCCACGAACCAAGTTTTAAAATGTCGGACCTTCTTTACTGAATGGTTGTTTTAAATCTCTCATCGTGAAGTCAACAATATGATTTTGCAAGGACATAATGTTAGTTAACAACAGCTAGAAACACATTTAGATTTTTCTAGTGGAATCTTCTCATTGGACAATCGAGGATGATAGCTCCAACTGATATCATCAGCTGACTAAAGAGCTTTATGAGTAAAAACGCGCCATTTACGTATCAAGAAAAGCGGATCAACTTCAATAACAATAGCGTTTGTTTTCTGATCAATAATTTCAAACAATGGCGGCAACACCATAGGAGTGTGTTACGCTTTTTCCAGTAATCGACCAGTATCCCTCAAGCTACATAATTGGGTATAAAAATTATAAAGCTCATCTGTCTCTCCACATTACTGTATGCGTAGTAGTTTTTCTTATCATTTGCTGATGTTTTGCAACATATCACGCAGGCGTACAAAGTCGTAACGGGGAACGCCAAGTTGGTGTTTAAACATTATAAATCGCGTTTCTGCAACAACAAAAATAGAGCAGATGAGCAGATGAGAATTCAGAATTCATGCCCACAATGCTAATTCATCAGATGCATCAGACTGCATCAGTTGAAATGAATAAACATGACAATAACGGCTATCTCGATTCAAGCTTCTCAAATTTCGTGTCAACAAATAGTCCGCTTTTACTCAATTTCACTAAAGCTAACTTTCACGTACTTTCTGGTACCAAAATGTGACCGAGTCGCGTGAGTGAGTAAGGTAGCGAGTAAACGAGAGACAACAATATTCCGTTTATGTCAATTTAATAAGCCAAAGCGTTACAACGAAGAACACGAACAGAGCACTAGAAAAAGGGCAATAGCGCTGGGGAACATAACAACGCTAACATTACTAAACCGCGAACACAATAATAATCACTAAACAAGAATAAAACTACAATATAATATGTAAACAAACATTGAGTCATGAATAAGCGATGAACCGTGACAATCAACACGTGACTTACGTAAAGTGTCATATGATACGAAACTAGCGAAAGCGAAACTACGAACTCGCTTCGTGCTGATAAATTTACGGTAAAACTAGTACTAAAAGCTTAACTAAAGGACGATGAGCTCGACAAACCAAAAGGGAAAACTGCTAGAGCGAACTGCTCTCTACAACAACAAGATAAACGAGCGAAACTAGAAAACGAAGGATTCTAACAACGGGAACGATAATATTTGTACTTTGCTCCGAGCACTGATGACCTCGATAGAAAACTAAGAATCACCGAACGAAAACTACAAAAGGAAAACGCTTACCCACTCCAAACGAGGGGAGAACTCTTAAAGACTTGCTTCTTCTTGTTTCTTCTCCACTCAACCGATGGAACTACTTGTGAATCACTTAAACGTGATGGGTGTCTTTATATCGGACTCAAACACAATAAACAAGGAGATCTAACAAACTCATGGCTGGCATCCTGTTTTAACAATTCGATTGGACAACCGTAGCTAGGTAAGCCACAAATATACGAAACCTTCCTGTTTCCTATGTTCCTATTTGCTAGATACAATATACGTGTTACCGCAACTAATTTACGTGCTGTTTTGGCACAAAAGATACTAAGATAACGCGCTGTGGTTTTCACTTTAATTATGGCGGAAACTTGGCGGAACGATAGAGTAAACTAACGTAATTAACTCTCATCCTGTGTTTAACTGACATGAAAGAAACTACAAAGCTAGGCGCATCACGTTTAACCACAAAACCTTTAACTAAATTTGTCCTATTCCGTGGGAAAATTATGAACGTGACCACAAAATTAAACAGAACCATTTTGATTGATTTGACTTTGTCACGCTCGCTTGAGCCTGGTTACATTCTCCCCTGCTTAGGTTGTCGTCCTCGACAGACCTTTGTATTACTATGGAAACGAAATTAAGCGAAAATTATTGTACTACAAAAAGCTATATGCTAAAGCCCAAATTAGTAAAATAAAATATAGCGGAAAGTCTTTAACAGTTATAGTCACTGAATTGTTCACTGCTGATCTGGGTTCTCTGTTAGGGTTGGGATGTTGTCCTGCTGTCTGGCGGGTAGAACGTCTAACTGTGCTATCCTCTGCTTCAGCGACAGGTTCTAGCGGCTCGTCAGATAATGCTTCTCCTAGGGGCTCTGCTCCGGCTGGCAATACTGGAACTGCGGGTTCACTGGGTCCTGGTACTTCTCCTGGGGTTTCTGCTCTGTCTGGCAATACTGGATCTGCGGGTTCACTGGGTCCTGGTATTTTCTCCTGGGGTTTCTGCTCTGTCTGGCAATACTGGATCTGCAGGCTCCAGAGTTCTGGAGGTGCTGCAACATGTATTGTGTCATGGGGACATCTTCTGGGGTTCACCGGATTCGGGTATTTCTGCTGGGGTTTCTTCAACATCTGATAAAACTGGATCTGCAGGCCACAGGGTTGTGGAAGCGCTGCAACAGTTACTATGGGGTGGGGACGTCTTGTCATCATGATGAAATCATCATCTTCATCTGCGGGGTTAACTGCTCCATTTCTGGATCTCGTGTTTGGTGGGTCGGGCTGTCCAACAGGGTCTCATAAGGGTGCGATGTATTCTCTTGACTGGTCCATTGCTGTGAGCTGGAACAACAGTGTAAACAGCTCCTTCGGGTCCAGGGGTGTTCTCAACATGTACAGGGTTGGTCGGGTTGGGTTCCATGCATCTTGAATTTTGTGTCTGCCTCGTGCATAGTTGCGGAGGTAAACAAACTGTCCTTCCTCAACTGGTGGATCATAACTCTTCTTGTCGCTGGTAGCTTTGTGTGCATTAGCCTGTTGTTGTAGATGCTCCCCTGCTTTGAGATAAGCATCCCTAAGGCGGTCTATGTGTGTGGCAAGCCAATCTGTCTCTGGTTGGTCTGCATCATCAGCTCCAAGCAGTTGTTTAAATTGCTGTTCTTCCCATTCGTCGGTCTTCTCTCGTAGGTTCTCCACCTCAGTCATTTTGGAGTGGCTTCTATTGCCCTTGAAACTAATTCGTGCCTTATTCTGTTCCTCGAAATTTTAGTCCGAATTATTCTCGCTACCCCACTCCTGGTACCAAAATGTGACCGAGCCGCGTGAGTGAGTAAGGTAGCGAGTAAACGAGAGACAACAATATTCCGTTTATGTCAATTTAATAAGCCAAAGCGTTACAACGAAGAACACGAACAGAGCACTAGAAAAAGGGCAATAGCGCTGGGGAACATAACAACGCTAACATTACTAAACCGCGAATACAATAATAATCACTAAACAAGAATAAAACTACAATATAATATGTAAACAAACATTGAGTCATGAATAAGCGATGAACCGTGACAATCAACACGTGACTTACGTAAAGTGTCATATGATACGAAATTAGCGAAAGCGAAACTACGAACTCGCTTCGTGCTGATAAATTTACGGTAAAACTAGTACTAAAAGCTTAACTAAAGGACGACGAGCTCGACAAACCAAAAGGGAAAACTGCTAGAGCGAACTGCTCTCTACAACAACAAGATAAACGAGCGAAACTAGAAAACGAAGGATTCTAACAACGGGAACGATAATATTTGTACTTTGCTCCGAGCACTGATGACCTCGATAGAAAACTAAGAATCACCGAACGAAAACTACAAAAGGAAAACGCTTACCCACTCCAAACGAGGGGAGAACTCTTAAAGACTTGCTTCTTCTTGTTTCTTCTCCACTCAACCGATGGAACTACTTGTGAATCACTTAAACGTGATGGGTGTCTTTATATCGGACTCAAACACAATAAACAAGGAGATCTAACAAACTCATGGCTGGCATCCTGTTTTTAACAATTCGATTGGACAACCGTAGCTAGGTAAGCCACAAATATACGAAACCTTCCTGTTTCCTATGTTCCTATTTGCTAGATACAATATACGTGTTACCGCAACTAATTTACGTGCTGTTTTCACATGTTGACCAGTTCATTTTAATACTTAGTAATACGTGACTTGCATGGGTCCTCGCGAATCTGTGATGCGGATAAATTATTGTTGGGGTGTGAGGGTGATAACCAGGCTTTAGAGATCGACTGGAGTTCGTTGGTCTCCCAACATCTGCCCTTTCCTGTTGACGGTCTTGTTTTCGACGAACGACTGCGCGACTGGACGAGTAACTTGCGTGACACCGCTTAGAATATGTCCTGAATTTCTGACTACAGATTTGTACATCAATTATAATTATTTCATGCCAAAGAACCTTTCCTTTTCTTGTTAAGGAAACATTTGAAAACATATTTCCTTTTTTCAACGCCGTGATTAAGCCGCGAATATATTTTTTTACTGTGAAGTCTGTGAAGCATATCGAATCGAATTGAAGGTGTTCTCAGATGTCAAATTGCAGTCGTACAATGTCAACACAATGTATGTGTGATAAATTGAAGCGCTCTTAGTTTCGGAAATTGATGTACTGTTTTCCCCGCTTTTCCGTCGAATGATCTGAAACCACCTCGCTTTTGTAGCTAAAATCTTCTCTTACTCGCTTTTGCATTCAGCCGCCTGGCAAATTCGCAATATCGATCGGTGAATTATGATGTCAATTATTTGTAGACACAAGTCTTCGCGACTACAATGAAATCTATAAAGCCATATGTTGATCGTACTTTGAGAAATTATTGAGTCGTTGTTCCTGTTCCTGATACCGGATTTTGTCCCAAATTCCGCGCACTACTGAACGTCCAACAAAGTCACTTCCCATATAAATTCGATCGATAAACAAACTTGGAGTAATTCTTGAGTAGCGGTTCCTGTTCCCGCTACATTTCGTCTACACTGATCACGTCGAAGTCCAGCAAAGAAAAGGAAAAAAAAAAACGGCCCGGTTTCGAACCTAAAAAAAAAGACCCCAGGCGTCGAACCCTCGCCCGACCCACGCCCTCACTCCCGAAGATCAGATTTAAAAGTTAGCGCCTTAGACCATTAGGCCACCAGCGCACCGTGTGACGTCATTTCCACCACGTTCCTTTATCACAAATAAATATGATCGTAAACGCCAGACGAGATTTCGCTCCAGCTGAGCTCTTGGGGGACATAATTATAAACCCCGCCTCGCGAGGAATTGAGACTGACAGAAAAAGTCAAATTATGACGCCATAATTGATGACGTCACAAAAACGTGTTATACAAATTGTATATCTTCAAAAAGAAAGTTATGTCATTTGAAAGAGCTTGGCTAGGGTAATAAAATACCGAAAGCCGTTCCTCGCTATGACAAATATTTCTTGAGATATGGAAATTTAATGAAATCTCAGTGTTCCCCCACGGAACCATTCTTTTCCTCTAAAATCAATCTCCTCGGTATTTTTTCTTCATTTTCCTTTTCAAGAAAGGCTAATCATTTGGTGAAATAGAGTGCTTAGTGTTTCCAAATATCGTATCGTTTTAGATTTTTAGTTTTTAGCTCCAAAACGATAATACTAGCAATCAAATAATTGATGACGTCGCATTTTAGTATTTCGGAATTCATTTTAGAAATCACTTTAGTTTTGTAGTACTAACATAGCCTCCTCCGCAGGCAACTCCTGGGTCTCAGGGGTCTGGGGCAAAAAGGGGCAAAAGAGCGGGCACTGGGGTTGAGGCGAGCGAAAAGCGGAGTTGCTAACACTGGTAGGAAAAATATTTACTCCGTTTGTTTTCTTATTCTTGTTCTAGTCGTCCAGGACATCCAATCTGCAACATAAGTCTTAACTAGGATTGTAGGCACCAAAAAATCGACTCTAATTACTTTTATTTTTAATTAAAATGACTCTATTAGGACTATTACACTAGAAGGGACTTCATGTTTTGGCTACGCATTTTTCAAAATTTTAAATATCATATCTCCTGCAATTTTTGTTATATCGACAAACGGTTTTCGGCTTTAAATCAAGACTATGATGTGACGTGATCACTTGTGACGTCATAATCTGACATTTTCTGTTCTAATTGATATCAAAATGTTTCAGACAGTATCCCATAGTCACTTGTCAAGTTTGGTAAAGAAATTTTCCAAAGCAACAAAATGATTGTAAATTATATAAAATACCCAAGTTTTAATGAAACATTTAGGTGGTGGGTTGGCCCCTACGTGTTTATATAGCTTTGTCGCAATCACTCAGATAAATATTATTTGAAGGAAATAATAATGACCTCATTCCGTTGACAGACACGTTTTGGTAAAGTTTTCAAGATATACAATTGCTTCCTTCCAGGCTCTTTCCTTTATTACATGTCGGAAAACCATGAGCTGTTGTATAATTTTTGTCGCTTTATTGTGGTACGGCGCTTTCTGATTCAATATGCTAAGAACAAAGGTAAAATGACTGGGTTTTTTTAGTTAAAAAACAGAAGCGTGGGTTATTAAGAAATTAGTTATTAAGAAATTAGTTGCATCTTCTTTCAATGTTTTCACGTGTGGCTCTTTTGGTCCAGTTTTCAAGAGACATATTTCTTTTCTTCCGGGCTATTTCTTTTATTACATGTGCGAACCATGAGTTCCTGTAGGGCTCTTGTGACTTTATTTGGTGCTTTCTGATCCAATATGTTACGAATACAGGTAAAATGACTGTTTATTTTTTGTTTTTTAAAGTTAGGTAATTTAGAGATTGAGAACCGAGAAACCTTACCGGAAAAAAAAAAAAAACATGATCGTCAGCCGGCGAAAAACACAAAATCCAGGGAACTCGATAAACTATTTTAAAACTGGGGAAACTGGCAAAACCCGTAGAACGATTAGGAATGAAGATAAAAGACAAATCCTCGAAAACCGAGAACTCGACAATCCAAAGAACAATTCACTGATGATTTCGCGACCCAGTGGAAAAATTAAGAACCCAGAGTATATATTAAAATCTCGAGAACTGGCTAGCGGAAAAAATCGACTACTAGAACCTTGAGAACACTAGTGAACCAAGAGATCTAAACTCGAAACTATTCCAAACATAACTTTAAAAATCTGACCGCCGCGTAGCTTCTTGAATAGTATTTATATTGAATGTTTAAAAACTCTCAATGTATGGCAAAAGCCGTCACTTCGGCAATTCTGCCTCCTTCAGGGAATATGCAAAACGTTTCCGTAAACTTTGTTATATAATATTTGGATTTATATAATTCACTGTGTAAAACTCGCGCCGTGATTGGTTTAGAACTGTTATCTATTAGAGTACAGACGCACGAATGACGTCACGAAGCGGGAAAACGCGCGGGCGCCCTGCCTGCTTCAACAAATCCTTCGCTCAAAACAGAGAAATATTTCCGTCAAACTGGAAATATTCCGTAGGAAATTCAATGTAGTTCAACTGATACGAATTTTCAATCGGCTGTTCAAGCTTGGCTAGAACTTGGAGGAAAATATGATGATCTTTTAGCTCATAATTTGTGAACAGAATCCGAGAAATTTAGCGGGATTATCGTTCGCCGTTTATAAGCGACTTGCAACGGGATTTGGACTGGAATAATTCAGATCGTTTTTCCTCATATCAGGACGGAATAGAGGTTAGTCTCTAAATATTTGCTTATCGAAACATTTGCTGAGTTGAGCTGTAGTTTATTTTAATTAAGCCGTTTAGTTTTCACAAAGTTTTATTTGAGTGCATGAAAACACTGTGGCCTAAACTCGATGTTTGTTGACATAATTTTTATCGGCTTATTTAGCGTACAATCAAGTGAAAATCCGAAGCGAATATCTCCAAAATTATATAAAACAAATAGATTCAATGTTGCCGTGGGTCTGTTCAGTAATAGATCACAGAAGACGTCAAAATGTGGTAAGAACATCAGTGACCAACTCGCCGCAACGGCTCGTTGGCCACTTTTTTGTTCTTATCACATTTTGACGTCATCTGTGATCTATTACTGAACAGACGCACGGCAACATGGAATCTATTTGTTAAACATACAACTGTTGGTGCGCGCGCGGGTAGGCATTAAGCGTGCGTACAGAACACTAACCACTGCGTGAAATGAGTAATTTCGTTGAATTTACGGGGCCCTGATATTTCATGACACTCGACGAATCCTAGATCCGAACGCGACGTGTCAGGATACGCGGCGTGTCGTAGAGTGTCATGTTAACGACACGTCAGTCGCGGCGTGTCAGGACAAATCATGGCCCTGGTACGCGGATTGCGGCGTGTCAAGGGATTTCAGATCTCTGGTACTTAACGGCACGGCCACTAATTATATATGAATCAGCCAAACTACTAAAAGTGTCAATGAGCGAAAGTTGAATTGAAGGACGTATTAAAATCATAGACGGTGAACATGGCGCATGAGCGAAAAGATTTTATTCACGTTCACTATTTACGTATCAGTCAGAATGGACTGTACCTGCTTTATGTTGCAGTTATGTATCGCGTAAAGAGTAACTATAACTATCTTTCGATTTATAAGGGTTTGTATGGGAATATAACGGTTTAATTTTAGGCGGTATAAATCCAAAAGTTTGTGGATGAAATTGACTCATCCTGTTGCTATGTTGTATTTTTGTTGTTTGTCCACTGCTCTGGCCAGTTTGAGGTGATTTTGGTGAGATATTTGTACGTTGTTTGAGATTTCCACAACTAAGAATGCAGGCTTACCATCTTCTGTTTGTGTGGTCACAGTACAGGTAACCCAAGCGCTCAGAAATTCAAAATGCCCTTGTTCAAACTGCGATGGGCAACTGTGCCTCGCTGGGGTATCCAACTATGGTTGCCGAAATGTAGCAAAATTCGATAAAAATATATTTCCATTCAATAAATATATTTCCATTCGATAAAATATATTTTCATTCGATAAAATATATTTTCATTCGATAAAATAAATTTTTTTTATTCGATAAAATATATTTCCATTCGATAAAAATATATTTTCATTCGATAAAATATATTTTCATTCGATAAAATATATTTTCATTCGATAAAAATATATTTCCATTCGAGAAAAATATATTTTTCATTCGATAAAAATATATTTTCATTCGATAAAATATATTTTTATCGAATGGAAATACATTTTATCGAATGAAAATATATTTTATCGAATGAAAATATATTTTATCGAATGAAAATATATTTTATGGAATGAAAATATATTTTATCGAATGGAAATATATTTTATCGAATGGAAATATATTTTATCGAATGAAAATATATTTTATGAAATGAAAATATATTTTATCGAATGGAAATATATTTTATCGAATGGAAATATATTTTTATCGAATTTTGCTACATTTCGGCAACCATATCCAACAACCAGTTGCCAACAAAGCAATCCCCTACATGCATGTTCCCGGGGTCCCCTCAATTTGAATTTGAGGGGACCCTGGGAGCAGATGGGCTTGCTTGTTGTCGCCTGGTTAGCTCATTTGCTTGGGCACCGGACCACAAACCAGGGTCTTAAAATAACTAGTTACTAGTAAGATCATGCTGGCTGTGCTAATACCTTGTCTCAGTCCAGATGATTGCGTCATTGGGCAGTGACGTCAAGCCATTGGCCTTAAACACCTTCTCATACTAAATTAGTAGGGGACGTCAAAGTACCCACACCACTATTCGAAAAGAGTAGGGGGCATAGTTCCTGGTGTTGTGGTCTGGCCTGGGATATTCGATATATCACGGTTTTTGAAACCTCACAGGAGACGACTTAAGTTGTATCTCCCAATATTTAATGGGGATAGATGTCCTTTTTACGCCACGGTTTAGATATATCATGTTTTTATTTCGACTTCATACGAATCTCTGTAAGTTTGGAGCCGCCATTTTCTTTTTAACGGTCACGGACCGTCACGGTTAAATGCTCACGCGCGTTCGGAATTTCTGGCTATGCGAAACCCATGTGATATGATATTTTTGTTATCTTCTGAAACCCATGTAACATGATACTTTTGTTTATCTTCTGAAACCCATGAAACACGATAGTTTTGTTTTCTTCTCTAGACTCATTTAATATGATACTTTTATCTTCAGAGTCAACATGATATCCTCCTTATAATTCGTAACTATTTTTTTGCGTTTACACATTGCCTTGTTTCACTCCCGTACATGCATATGGAAAATAAGGATAATTAAAAATAGATATTATTTGGGACAAACAACACGAATTTTATTATCACGTACTTGCATGAGATGGTAACAATTTCAAAGCACATCGTTTTGAATACCCATTGTTTTTCGTGTGCGTGGATGAAAACGGAGACCTTTGAAAACGAGTATGCCGTTTTCGATCGTTTTAGTGTGGACCATAAAAATAATAATAAAACAATAACTCCCGCACGCCTTGCGTGCCTATGTTCAGTTCCGTTGGCATGGAGCGTTTTGTAATATTCGTGAATAATAAGTTGTTTATTCGCATTGGTTTGCACTAGAGAAGAATATAGATCATAAATCCATACTTTTTATGCGCATGTTCCCTGTTACCCCTGGTAATTTCTACCTGGAGCATGCGTGTGCAAGTTTCCTTCGACGATCCTCTTCTCAACGGGTCGTGACTAGAATGGATAGCCCAAAATCAGATCAGACGTTACCCTGACCCATAAAAGAAAGCTAACAATTCTCGGGGCTATAGTAGGCTAACCGGGACGTTGTTCTCGGGGCTAATCAGCGCTATTCTCGGGGCTAACCAGTGCTATTATAGGCCAACTGGGGTGCTAACGTAGGCTGATCTTATTTTGGGCTATTCATTTAAGGCACAGCCCTTCTCAACGGCGTCGGAAGTGAGAAATCTAGAATAGTAGTCAAATGACTCAGTGGACTCACTTCACTGATGGCCAGCGAGTAGACCTATTTCCCGCTGTTGTTTCACGCCAACGAAAACGAAAATCTGTCTGCGTTCGCAGTGAGTGATTTCAAGACTATTTTATAGCCACTTTTCTTATCACTAATTTTAATTTTATTATGTTTTCAGATATAAGCCAGAATAGCGATGGAGCTGATATAGCTTTTATGATGGATTCTAGTGGAAGTATAGGGAGAAGTAACTACCTGAAATTGAAAGCATTTGTCAAGGCGGTTATGATGGAACTTGTGAAAAACTCGACCAAGCTTAATGCTGCAGTAGTGTTATACAGTACCCGTGCGTCTGTGCAGCTGGATTTTTCTCATAAATTTAATTTACAGAGTTTTATTTCCACCATCGATAATTTACCTTATAAAAGAGGATTTACAAGGATAGACCTAGCTCTAAAAATTACATCGGAGTACATATTCACTAATCATTCAGCCTATCATCGCCATAATGTACCACATATTGCCATTTTGATAACTGATGGAGAAACTACACGTGGGAAGGCAGACTTTGTCCCTCTGAGCAATGCCTCTGAACCACTCAAACAAAAAGGAGTTCGGATTTTTGCTGTCGGTGTAGGAAAGAGTATAGATAAACAGGAGCTGCTTGATATCACAGAAAGGAAACAGACGTGATTCTTTCAACAGCTTCGTACATCTAAGTTCTGAATTGGTGGATGTCATGGTCACCAACATTCGGATGGCAATTGGTAAGATATTTCGTTTACTCTACTTTGAAAGTACGCGTTTCACGGCCTTCAGTTTTCCAAATTAATAGATCTAACGTAACCTTGATCAATACCAATGCATGATATATCGTTGGAAAGCTACCGAAGAATGTATATCATAAATCACGTCAACAAAAAGGAAGGAAGTTAAAGTTTTAATTGCAAGAGCTTTATAACACAAAAAGAAAAACAAGTTTAAAAATGTATTAACCCTATTCTGCCTGGTTTTTTTTTTCGTTCGGGGGGGGGGGGGGGGGGGGAAGGGGGTCAGATAGTACTCCCCCACCATGTATCTCGAAAAGTATTGACGCTATGAAAATGAAACTTACATGGTGTGTAAAGCATCCGTAAATCTTTATTTTAGTGGCAGTCACGTGTCAATTATGACGTCATGCACGCCATAATGACATCATACATTAAAACAAATCCGCCTTCTTGGATCCTAAATCTTGGATTATTAACTTGTTCAGAAATGTCAGAAAATCTACAGTTTTGAAAAATCAAGAAAAATATAAAGATGCTAAAACGGCAACGATTTTGGAAGGATTTCATCGTAAAAAGCAAAAAAAAATTATGAATTTGGGTAAAACGAACCGTATCTCAAAACGTATTTGTGCTATACAAATGAAACTTATGTGGTGTATAAAGTGTTCAAACATGTTTATTTTAGTGGCAATCACGAATCAATTATCATATCACGCCAAAATAACGTCATACTTTAAAAAAATGTCCGCCATCTTGGATCCGCTATCTTGGGGCAGAAATGTCATAAAATCACCAAATTTAATTGTAAAAATCGAAAACAATATAAGAATGTAAAAATTGCAAAATTTGTGGAAAAACTCTTCGTGAAGAGCAGAAATCTCATGAATACTGAAAATTAAGTTGAAAATATCAAATTTGGGTAAAACGGCCTGTCAAAACTTGGTTGCCATGGAAACATCAAGTCACGTGATCAAAAAATTGACACATGAAAATGTTGCCAGATGTTTTTTTAGGAAAAGTTTGTAAAGTTTGGGAATGATTGCTTGAATGCCCTTTAAACCTATTCTGCCTGGGCTTTTTTTCGTTCCTGAGCCTGGGGGGGGGGGGGGTGGCAGATAGTGCCCCCCCTATGTATCTCGAAAAGTATTGACGCTATGAAAATGAAACTTGCATGGTGTGTAAAGCATCCGAAAATCTTTATTTTAGTGGCAGTCACGTGTCAATTATGACGTCATACACGCCATAATGACGTCATACGTTAAAAAAATCCGCCATCTTGGATCCTAAATCTTGGATTTCTGAATTGTTCAGAATGTCAGAAAATCTCCAAATTTGCTTTGAAAAAATCAAGAAAAATATAAAGATGCTAAAACGGCAAAGATTTTGTAAGGATTTCATCGTAAAAAGCAAAAATTTTATGAAAACTGAAAATTAAGCTAAAAAATCAACAAATTTGGGTAAAATGATCTGTATCTCGAAAAGTATTTGTGCTATAAAAATGAAACTTATGTGGTGAATAACGCATTCAAACATGTTTATTTTAGTGGCAATTACGAATCAATTTTGATTTAAAAACATCGAAAACAATATAAGGATGCAAAATTGCAAAGATTTTGGAAGAAACTCTTCGTAAAAAGGGAAAATCTCATGAAAACGGACATTTAAACTGAAAATACCAAATTTGGCTAAAACGGCCTGTCAAAACTTGGTTGCCATGGAAACATCAAGTCACGTGATCAAAAATTGGCACACCAAAATGTTCCCAGATAATTTTTAGGAAAAGTCATAAAGTTTGGCTATGATTACTTGAATGCTCTTTAAGTACGATAAATTTGAAGTCAGCGCGGGCACTTTCTGCCCCCCCCCCCAGGCAGAATAGGGTTAAGTACGTTTGAAATCAGCGTGGGAACTTTCTGCCCCCCCCCCCCCCCCCCAGGCAGGATAGGATTAACATTATTTTGTATATGCTATAAAGACTCTAGAAAATTAATGTGCAATATTGGCGTTTTAATGCCAGAGATGTTAAAGTCGCGATCGTCTGAGACGACTTAAACCTTTAGTCGTGTTTGGGACGACTTTAACGTCTAGTATAAAAACGGAAAATAATACCGACGCATTTAACGTCTGACGACTTTAACCCTATTCAGACCGGTTTGGGTGTGGGGTTGAGGGGGGTTCTGCCCGCACGGAGTTTGACCGTTAGGGACTTGTCACAAATTAGCAGGGGGGGGGGGGGGGGTGGAAAATGGGGGAGGGTCATATTTTTTGAGCCCCTAAAAAGTGAAAAAATAGGCAGTGAAAAAGTGGAGGGTCGCATAAATTTACGCTCATGTATATACAAGTGACAGTGCCTCAATAGATCATAGATCATAAAGAGCATTGTGTTATATAGTGTGGAAGGAATGGTAGAATCATAAGACAATAAATTTATTTGTTAACAAAAACAAGACGAGCTTTTAAAATAATGTAAAATGTCTTTCAAGAATACAAGAGCAACATCTCAAGTTCATTTATTAAAAAAATACATGCTATGGGATACCTTTGTCCATAAATTGAAAATTACATCAAACTGCCTTCAAAACGCACGGAATGCAGTCTCAGACAACCTTATTTTTCAATTTGTTCCGGAGCCCGCCTTAAAAAACCTGCGCCATCGCCGTAACAGAGATCACGCCATCTGCGCACTTATACACCATCCCCTCCATGCCTATGTTTTCATAGGGGTAGGTAGTATCAATTTTGCTTCAGTATAAAAATGCGCACACCAGTGTCACAGTATGGGAGGTATTAGCTGCGCAGCGTGTGTGTGTGTGTGTGTGGTGTGGGGGGGGGGGGGGGTCATGGTATTTTAGGACAAGCCCAAGGGGAGGGTCAGGGAATTCCATTCACATTGCTCGGAGGGTCACATAATTTCCAACGCTCAATTTAAATCTCCATCCCCCTCCCCCCTGCTAATTTGGGACAAGTCCCTTAATAACTTTTTTTTTTAACGGGCTATACTTCTGTCTGGGCTTTTTTTTAATTCGTGAGCCTTGGGGGTGGGGGGGGGGGGGAGGGGGGGGGGAGGGGGGGGGGGAGGGAAGTGCTTCCCTACGTATCTCGAGAAGTATTGGCGCTCTGGAAATGTAGCCTGCGTCGCAGACGGACTTGACCGCCAGTAATGTCCGTCTGCGAATTAGTGCACAGATCCTTGTTCTAGACCCCCAACGACGTACCTGAATCTGAGTACTTGTCTGTTATTGGCCTTTACATAAAGCTATTGTTCAATTAGCTATGATTTGGTTGTGATTGGCTAAGGGAATTTCACGCGAGCTAGGACCGGAAGCTAGCGGAAAGCGAGCCTAACTGAATAGTATTAAAAAAATCACTGAAGATGTAATGGAGTGCAGCTTTCGAAGCGGTCAGAGAAAGCTCAGTTTGAATTAACGGAGCTACTCCCAGAACAACGAGAAGCGTTGAAATTTTTCTTCCAGGGGAAAAAACGTGTTTATCAATTTACTCACGGGTTTTGGAAAGTCGTTGATCTTTCAGTGTCTCCCGATTGTCGCAGTCGCTGATATATGATCGAGTATTATTGTTGTGATTTCACCTTTACGATCGCTGATGGAGGACCAAGTTTATATATTTCAACAATATGGGTATACTGGCGATTGCCTGCTATCACGGACTTGGAAGACCTAGAAACTATTCAGCAGGTTTTAAATGGGAACTACCTTGTTCGGTTTGCCGAGTGTTTGTTGTCTAAACTAACACGTTGTAAATATCTGTTTGCCCGACAGGAGACCAACGTGACCTCTTAAAATTTGCTAGAGTGAACACAGTCGAAGGCTCTATAGCTATTCTACTTCAAAATCCTCCTCATAATACAACATATCTTGCCCGTTAGAAACACTCTTGAAGGGCCAAAGTAGGTCAGAAGACCGAATTCAACAGAAAACGGCAAATGTCACGAACTTCGAACAGGCCTGACACGCCTTTTCCATAGCCAATCAGAATAAAGGAAATTTCGAAAGGCCTTTCCGGTATTTCGTTACGTCGTCGGGGGGTCTAGAACAAGGATTTTTGCACATCGCCCAGAATGCCGCGACACATCCGGGACTTTTATGCGTGGTCCGCGCGAAAATTCAAAGTCATTCAGGATGCCAGACGATCAGACAATAGAGAAAATGAACTGAAAGCGGCCAACAGCGCGTACTTTTTGCGAGTTTGCGAGCTTACTACTTTAGTTTCGAAATGGTTACCATATGGCTTTTTGTAGATGAGACATCGATGGAAAAATTAGACCTTTTTCTGAGATTTAAGCAAAAGAGGAACCGGTCGTGAATTTTGCTTGAATTTGGTCTATTTCAATTTTTTTCAGTATGCGAAACTATTTCGAGGCTGAATTTTTCTCCACCGAAGTGGTTGTTCTAGACGTTACCCTATGGCTTTGAATTTGAGTTGTTTAAAGAAGCTTTCTGCCAAGTTTCAAAGAAAAATGGTGGTTGAAAGTGGTCGTAAAATCCAACTTTCGAACGTTTCTACTAGCTTTCCCTCCTCTCAGAGACTCGCATAACAATAGAACGGACCTGCTTTGAATCTCCCGCGAGAATATATACTAATGTATTCCAAGCTCCGCCTCCGCAAACAATAGGACACACGCCGCCGCAATTAAGCATTGAAATTGAGGTGTGGTAAGCAGACAATGCTTTATAAACTCGAAGTAAGCATTTGTTATTAGAGAGATTAAACACCACGTTCTACGGCAAACGTCAGCTTGCACTCGATTTTCTTTACTTTTCCTCCAATCGTTAAATAAATCCATCAGAAAAATTGAAAATAATTCACGTTCACGATAAAAGTAATTCGCAGACGGACATTACCGGCGGTCAAGTCCGTCTGCGACGCAGGCTATGGAAATGAAACTTATATGTTGTGTAACGGCAAAGATTTTGGAAGGATTCATCTTAAAATGCAAACTGGAAATTAAGCTAAAAAAGCGGTCTGTAACTCGAAAAGTATTCATGTCATGGAAGTAAAACTTGAGATTTCCGCTTTTTACCAAGAGGTTCTTCCAAAATCATTGGGTTTTTTTTTTTTTTTGCATCTTTATATTCTTTATAATCAAATTTGGTGATTTTCTGACATTTCTGAACAATTTAAAAATCCAAGATGGCGGTCCAAGATGGCGGATATTTTTATGCTCATTACCTTCTAATATAGTCGGAAAAACGCATCGCGCATGCGTGTGACATCACGATTTTTCACTCGCAAGAAAGGAGAAAGAAGTATGCATTCTTCGCTAATAAGAGAATTCGAAATCCATCTACTACGGTATCTACTGGACATTTTAGTCAGGAAAGCAGTCAAAGCACAAGACAAAATTATCATTGCAGAACTGGAGACGTTTTCTGACGTGATGGAGTCGGTCAAATCTCGCTCTTCTGTCTCAAACATGAAATTACACTATCAACAGAATCAACCCGTGAGAATATTTTGTTGCTGGGAGATCTCGCAACGCAGTCTAAATAATCTTGGTAAACAATGTTTCCAACTGTAAGCTATAAGCTTATGTACTTGTAGATGTATTAAAATATGGTAGCTTATATATTTTCCTTGCTTGTTTAGCTGACTGCAATGGGTTTGATTTTAATATTAAATATTCCAGATTCGTTGGTAGATTTCAGCATGTAGTTCAGTTGATTTATAAACTTTCTTGAGAGAAGCATCACTGATCTATGTTCTTTTTGCTGGTGCTAGACTATTCAGTATTGTTGTATTTCAGCTCATTAAGTTTTTTTGAAGTAAAACATTTCATCAGGAGCTTGTTGTTACATAACCAATCAGAGGTAAAGTCATACGCGAGTTGTTTATTTTAGGATTTATTAGGAAGAAAACAGCAACCTACTCAGATACTAGTATATTACACTTTGCACTTCTTGATATGGAAGATCTTCTCTCTTCTTGAATGTATTTAATAACTCCTGTTTTGTCATATTAATCCAAGCAAGAAGTGTATTTGTATATATTGACTATTGTCAACATTGTTTTCACTCCCCTCCCTCTCTCCTCAGCAGAGGCTTCTGTTGTAATCATGCGTGGAAGATTTCTTCTGCAGAGGAGAGAGAGCTCCCCTCCCTTATTTTCCCCTTGGCTACTCTGGTTTAATTTTTTGTTATTATTTTTTTGCCACATTTTGTACCAAAAATCAAAATACTCTAGGCATGCTGTCAGTGGCAGCACTCTGTCCAGATGAAACATTTATTTTCATTTCATTCCAATTTGATTTCGGTTTGGCTTAATTTTAGTTTGATTGAAATTACCTTTTTTCACTTTTCATGTTATTTTGAAAGGTATATTTTGTGATTACATTCAATTTTACATCATTTTAAAAAAAATTTCAGTATCAAAATATGTAAATTTTATTAGCAGCCATCCGTCTCCATACTACTCGCCCTAAGTTTTTTTTATCAATAGTTGACTCGGAGCTTTATCCCTTGCCAACTATCAGTTGATAGAAACCTTGAGCTTGCAGTCTTGTCTACAAGCCCCATCACAATAAGTAACAATATTAAATTGTTAAAACAGTTCACCATTGTTATCCCCCTTCCCAATTTTGGTTGCAAGAAAGCCATGCCACATGAGATAAGTGAAACATTGAAAGGTGATTAGGGTGTTTCATCAAGATATTATATAGTTACATGTAGGTATAAATTCATTACAAATATTCAAGTGTTGTTTTTTGCTGGTCCTGACTAAGGCAAAGAAGAAATTAAAAGAACTTTCCTTGATTTTAGTTTTATATTCTTTTAAGTTGGAACAACCATAGAAATGGTGTAATTGTTTGTTTTGGAGGGGAGTGGTGGGTGGGGGTAGTGTGATTAATGTGAGCATTATTTTGGATACCCTACTATTCCACTTTTGAAGGTGCTCAATAAAAAAAATTGCACATTTATAGTAGTTTGTTCTCTCTACTCTCTCTTAGTGACAATAACATGAATTAAGCTTGGCTACAAAAACTATGAGTGCAGTTTAGTTATGCAACTATTGTAGTCATTATTTAGGGATCAATTAATAATCAAAGGCACTGTGTGCCAACTCGTGAATGGAAAAGTAAATAAATAAATTAACATAGAAATATGCAGTTGTACCGGGTAAATGTAGAACCGGGTAAATGTAAGTTGACAGTCTCGTCCTCGATGTTTTTGAGAATCGAGTTTCGAGTTTTGAGTCTGACTCGAATAGGGATTTCGAGGAAACGATTTATTTCTCGAAACAGAACAATAGATTCCGAGCGGCATTCACGCAAGCCGGTGTATTTCGTATTCACTCCAAATCAGTGTTGGTCGGAGGGAAACTCAAATGAAAAGGCTTTAATCACTGATATTCGATAATCGCCAACTTTATGGGCCGAATATTTTTAAAAACAAGGTTTACACAGGGTTTAACAAAACCATGGCCTAATACGATTTCAAACTGACTGGCCAACCTAACTATATTAGCCGTACAGTAAACCCCGTTTATAATTAGAAGGTGTATATAAACACAGACTAAAAAAACATTTAGCGACTTTAATAGACTGACCTGCTTATAAGTTTATTTAGACCTCATTGACTAACTTTTTAGACGTCGTTTAAATATTCGGCCAATATGTTTCGAACTGGTTTGAGTTTTATTTTAAAGCAAGTTGCTGTTCGTGAAATAAAATATTTCAATCATTTCAAAACATTCTGATCTTGTTTGTGTAGTCTGTGCTTCGCACGCACAACTATAAAATTTTATATGTAAACATTCATTCGTCTTCAGTTCTGTCATACACGAAACTCTTGGACAGAAAAATACTACAGTTATCTATGAAGTTGCAATTCTTGACTAAAATTAGCTACAGTTAAATTATCAAAAATGGGTTTGCTCTCCTATTGAGATACTATGAAAATAAAAGGTAAATCTTATTTTTTTGTCCTCCGTCACGCAACGCTTCCTCGTTCCGATAATAATATTTTAAAATTATTTCAACCATTGCGTATGATAACATCGTCCATCGCGCTGACTAAGAGTCCATTCGAGTCCATTCGCCGACGTCAAGGAAATATGGAGATTGAGCAAAAAACACTGTCGAGCGTCTAAATAGATCCATGAATAGAAAAGATGAACATAGCCACTGAAACCAGTCATTTGGTGAGTAAATCAAGCCACTTCCAGCTCAAGACAACAGCAAATCGGTGTCCTCGGTGTCTCGGTGAATCTCATTTGAGCCCGCGATAGTCGTCCATTCAATCAGCGGAGCAAAAGCACAGGGCTCCTGTCGCTCCCGTGTGTGTCAAAAAAGGAATCTTGCATCATCTTTTAGGTATCGAAGGTCGCGAGATCGAATCCCGGCGGAGAAAACGTTCCCCCCCCCCCCCCCCCCCCCCCCGCAAGTACGAGAAACACAGGTACTAATATCAGTTCGCTTTAAATATATACGCTGGAAAAAAAGCATTGAAGGGTTTTTATAGTTCAGACGCAAACAAAAGAAAATATCATATAATTCCCATAGTGGTACAAAAGAAAATATAGAATGATTCAGATAAATTACATTTTATTCATACACTTGGTATAAAGAAGATACAACATTTAACATACTTAAGTGTTTTCCTAAGTCTTGAAGTCAGCAGCTTGGTTTTTAAAAGTTTCGACAGCTAGAGCCTTGATCAGAGCTTGAATCGATCGAAGAACTTCAAACGTGACTCACTTTTAATATTCTAAATGTCTCCTCTTTGGGCGGTCGAGTATTATTTAGGGTTATTTCTTTCAATTTCGAACTCCAAAAAATGTGTCTAATTGTAATTGTAGGAGTGAAAATACCGTGTTGAAAAATAGAAGAGATCCGCGCCAGACGCCATTTTGTTTACTGATAATGCATAAATTACCGCACTACGCATACATTAAAGTTTACAACAAGTGGCCATCGACCGAGGGATCGAGGGATCGAGCGAGTGAAATTTGTCCGCTATACGCTATAACTTCGTTCATGCAAAGCATTCACTCGTTAAAAAGCAACATGAACACCAGTACAACTACAACAGAAATGGATGTGTCAACAATATAGGGGTATATCTGTCCTAATTTGGCTAAACGTACCCGCTCGGAGCAAGGTTTTGTGTGCCACCTCAAGCCTATGGTGTCGGCAAAATTTCAGGGGAGGGGAGGGGCTGACTGTTTTGGACACATGTGCTAGGTAGGCCAGTCCAAGGGCTGACCGACCCAGGGAGTCCAGGCTCAGGGGTGAATTGCTGCCTGGCTAGGGGAGGGGAGATAGTCAGTGTTAGGTGAACAGGGATTGGAGGCCCTCCGGGGCCTCCAATCCACCCCTTCCACCGACCACTGGCGTTCGAGAATTTTGAGGGGGGGCAACGTCATGGACAGCTTGGCCAGGTAGACCGGTCCTTGACCTAACAGCCCCAGGGAGTAGAGGGTCAGGGGTTGCATTGTTGCCTGGCCAGGGGAGGGGCTAGGGGTGCAATTTGTCGCCGAATCTCAAGTGACCCTTACTTGGCTTCTTATGACTTGCATTGTGTTTGTGTGGCTTGCCTAGCTGAGCTGCTTTGTTTGGGCCAGGGTTGGGCTAGCTAAGCCTCTAGCAATGTGCAGACCTGCCTGGGTCTGTCATTTCCCCGCCGGGGAGGCTAGGGGGACCGGAAACTGTTTGGTGGGTCTGGCCAAGCTCTCGGGTATGTTTTGTTGAATCAGGACAGATATATTTGTATGGATTGTATCAAGTAAACATTGGTATTACTCAACTCTATGAGGAACATTGACAGACCGGCCTAATGAATCAGTGGCTTATTAGTTTGTAAGTTACCATGAAGCAACAATAATTATTACACCGATCTGTAGTTTACAGATGTTGAAAGATGAGCATTTGTTATTACCTGGTATTGATGTTTAACAAATCATGAAATGCAAGACTAACTGATGTATTTCATAAAAATTAAAATGACTGTAGTCAGCCAAAATGAAGGCAATTTTTTCCCTGAGAGTGAGGAGATTCTCCTTCATTGATGTTCAGTTATCTTCAATTAAATTAGCTCACTCTGCATTCAAATTGAATTAAATCAGTCATCCCTGAGGAAAACAACATTTCTTTGAACATTCCCAACTACAGATGAATGCTCACTGCTCCCAAATGAAGACCAAGCTTATATAATTTTAATAAGGAATTTTTAATTATTCCATGTCGTCTAGTAAAGTAAGTACATGTGAACAGGATACTACAAGCAATCGTTTAGAGCAGCATTAGTGACTTGTATGCAGCAGTACCATTTTATTAAGAAAACATAAAAACATATTCTCGCAACTAGTCTTTATACTATATTGGCAAATTATATACTTGTGATATGAAAGCCCTAGTACAACGAAAAAGAAAGATCAACAGAGTATAAACTCGTATTTTATAGGGAAACATGTTACAATATGACTGCACGTTGGATACACGGTGAATTTACCTAAAAATTAGTTAAGTGTTGAGCTAACGTGTTGATTATCCTCTTGCGTGGGAGAACCTGGAAGATCACACAGTACCATTCTCAACAGGTAAGCTTTCGATGTTTATAGAAAATAGTCAGAGAAGAAAAACTATAATAGTAGAAATGATGTACCTGTGGTATCAATTTTAGCCTTATATACGACGATGTCACCTTAAAAATAAGCAACATGTGGGCCATTTCCTGTGCTATTATTACATGTAAATAATGACGCGTCAAGCTCTGTCAAAATAATACAATTCGACTAAACCCTGTTTTGCAAACGTTCGAGACCTGTAGTACAAAGAAGAAGAAAGATCGGCAAGATATAAACTAGCGTTTAGACCATCATAATAAGATGTACCTTCAGTTTCGATATTAGCGTTAGATATGTTACGGATTTCTTAAAAATCAGAAAAAATGTTTACGATCCAAACTGCCGTTCCATCTAATCAGGATGCCGTGCACGTCAGCAGCCCAAACGAGCAGACTTCCGATGCTTATAGCAAAAACTAGAATAACAATTACGAAACTAGAAATTGAGAGTTAACAGAACATAAAGTAATGTACCTGTAGTATGAATCTTAACCTTAAATTGTCAGGGGTTTCCTTAAACTTTGCCAAAATGTTCACTTTCCAGTCAGTGCCTTATAATCTTGCTAAATTTCTGCACATGCGCAGACGTTTTTCCGCGGTGCCGTCATACCCTTCACATTCCTTTGGACACTTTTTCGGAAGCATTCGGACATTTTCGTTATATCTCGGAAGATGACTGGGAAGCCGAAACAATGTTCGAGACAGCGAAGAAACGGCGAGAAGACAGCGAGTGTCTTCGAAGGGAAACGAAGGCAAAAGGACGAGCATGAATAGGTAATGTTCCGGCGGAAAGTTGTCAGGATTCAGTGTTGAGAAAGCTAATCCGCCATAACACACTTCACTTTCAATACATCTTTTTTCATTCTTATAGTACTGGTAAACACCTTTCTCGAGCTCAAAATAGAAATAAATAACTCAAATGAATATTCAGGTGGTCCTATAGCGAATCTTAACCCTATTTTGCCTGGGGGGGGGGGGGGGGGGGGGGCAGAGAAAGTGCCCGCGCTGACTTCAAATGATCGTACTTAAAGAGCATTCAAGCAATCATAGCCAAACTTTATGACTTTTCCTAAAAATTATCTGGGAATATTTTTGTGTGGCAATATTTTGATCACGTGACTTGATGTTTCCATGGCAAACAAGTTTTGACAGGCCGTTTTAGCCAAATTTGGTATTTTCAGCTTAATTTTCAGTTTTCATGGAATTTCCGCTATTTACGAATAGTTTACCCCAAAATCTTTGCAATTGTTGCATCCTTATATTGTTTTCGATGTTTTCAAATCAAATTTGGTGATTTTCTGACATTTCGGAAAAATTTAAAAATCCAAGATGACGGATCCAAGATGGCGGACATTTTTAAAGTATGACGTTATTTTGGCGTGATATGATATCACAATTGATTCGTGATTGTCACTAAAATAAACATGTTTGAATGCTTTATACACCACATCATTTTTATAGCACAAATAACTTTCGAGATGCAGATCGTTTTACCCAAATTTGTTGTTTTTTTAGCTTAATTTTCAGTTTTCATAAAAGTTTTGCTTTTTACGATTAAATCATTCCAAAATCTTTGCCGTTTTAGCATCTTTATATTTTTCTTGATTTTTTCAAAACAAATTTGGAGATTTTCTGACATTTCTGAACAATTTAGAAATCCAAGATTTAGGATCTAAGATGGCGGATTTTTTTAGCGTATGACGTCATAAAAGTTTTGCTTTTTACGATGAAATCTTTGAAAAATCTTTGCCGTTTTAGCATTTTTATATTTTTCTTGATTTTTTCAAAACAAATTTGGAGATTTTCTGACATTTCTGAACAATTTAGAAATCCAAGATTTCGGATCTAAGATGGCGGATTTTTTTAGCATATGACGTCATTATGGCGTGTATGACGTCATAATTGACACGTGACTGCCACTAAAATAAAGATTTTCGGATGCTTTACACACCATGCATGTAAGTTTCAGGCTCAGGAACAAAAAAAAAGCCCAGGCAGAATAGGGTTAAACTTGCCGAATTATTTGCAGTTGAGCTGAGTTAAGAATGTGAAACTTTGCTTTCGCCCCGGCGAGGGCGATTTTGAAAAATATATTTTTTCACTCAACATTGTAATATCTCAGTACTCATGTAATAAACAAATTACTTCATGGTTAGCTCGCTTGTACGATTTTTATTCACCAGTTGTGAAGAATAGTTCTTCACAACTCGTGAATAAAAATCGTACGTGTTCACCAACCATGAAGTAATCTCTATTTAGTTTATTTTAGTGACAATCACGAATCAATATTATGATATCATATCACGCCAAAATAGCGTCATACTTTTAAAATGTCCGCCATCTTGGATCCGCCATCTTGGATTTTTAAATTATTCAGAAATGTTAGAAAATCACCAAATTTGACTTAAAAACATCGAAAACAATACAAGGATGCAAAAATTGCAAATATTATTCGTAAAAAGCGGAAATTTTATGAGCTGAAAATACCAAATTTGGCTGAAACGGCCTGTCAAAACTTGGTTGCCATGGAAACACCAAGTCGTGTGATGAAACAATTGACACGCCAAAATGTTTCCAGATAATTTTTAGGAAAAGTCATAAAGTTTGGCTATGATTGCTTGAATGCTCTTTAAGTACGATAAATTTGAAATCAGCGCGGGCACTTTCTTCCTTCCCCCCCCCCCCCCCCCCCCCCCTCCCATGCAGGATAGGGTTGATACCCGCATAACAGATAATTCCAAGACACTGAAGAAATAATGAAACATTTGCATAATCGAATCGAAATCGAAAGGCAATATTCGAAATCAAATCGAAGGATAGGTGAATAGTTGCAGCCCAAAGTGGATTAAATTTGCGATCAAAATTGAAGGCAGCATTTATTAGTATGGCGATCGAAATACTTCCTCCTCTGACCCGATGAGCGGTATTTCGAACTTTAATATATTTCACAAAAGTTAAACTCGCCGAAACATTTTTGAAAATGATTCACCAAAAGGGTATTTTTGAAGTAATAAATTTAAACTGAGAAAATTCCCATTTTTCCGTCCTTTTTCGGGATTCTTAGTCAGTATATGGACAGAAGCTCTTATTAGTCTTCGTTGACACTAGCTTCCTACACTCATTATCCATGCTGCGCGAAGGAGTTTTGGAATAGTGGTGTTAATGAGCATAAATTGTGTTACTTCTTTATTTTTTCTATTATATTTGATTGCTTGCTTGAAAAGATATACTGATCGCTTAATTATCTATGCTAATCAATTCCTCATCCACGTTGATGAGACTCTGCTAAACGTCGTCGTTGCAAAACCTATCACCATGTTGGATACAAACACGTGGTTCATGAAGATTTCAGCATTTTTCTTCAACTACGCTAAAACCCGAGTTTTAATTTATCACTCCAATAAGCCTTAACCCTATTCAGACAGGGCTTTTTTGGTTTTTTTTTGGTCTTTTCCGACGACAGGGGGAGGTGGGGGGGGGGGGGGGGGATTCCCCTCGGTTTCTCCATGATTATTAAAGCTACGACAAGGAAACTTGGAATATATATAGCATGTCCAAAAATCGTTCTTTTGATGTATCAAACACGAGATGATGACGTAACATGACGTAAATTTACGTCATGACTTCCGAGTAGCCGCCATCTTGGATCATCCATCTTGGATTTTTGAAAAAAGTGCTCAAGAGGTAGAAGTGCTGCCCCCCAAGAGTCCTCTGTCCTCTAGAAAATAGTTATAAGAACCATATAAAATAATATCCAGCAATAACCATAAAACACTGATATATGCAATAGCATCGTTTTATTATCTTAGCATTAGCACGTCGAATTTCTCTTTTCGACTAATCTATTTCGTTAGCAATTCTGTTTTATCGAGGCTGCTTATTGATCGGTAAACTAGTACTTAATAGAGATAAATAACAATTGCGAATTTTTATGTCGTAGATAATCCATCGATTCGGTTTGCTGAAGATGTCGGATCACTTTTTCTTGGTAGAGAAAGAGCGTTCGATTGCATTGCATCAGGCTGGCCTCGTCCATCAGTCAAGTGGTTGATGAATGGCAAGGAGCTCAGGAATGGTGATTTGAACCAAACTGTTTCTCTTAAAGAATATAAAAAAGGAGAACAGTTCAACTTGTCACTTCACTTTTCTGAAGTCAACACAAGGCATGCTGGAAATTTCACCTGTGAAGCTCAAAACAAGTATCATAAGAAAGAACGCAACATCCAGGTTTCGATTACCTGTAAGGTTACAGTTTTTTCTGCTTTTCTTTTATCTTTTTTGATTCTCGAATTCTACCCCAGAAATGTTATGTTGGTGACGTTACTAGTGGAAGGATTCTGCTCAGGATATTTTACACAGGAGATCAAACGATTGTATATCAATTCGAAATAGTAAGGCATGTTTTTAAGCCGGACCATCGCTTTATATGCTTCAGAATGAAAAACATATATTTTGCCTTTTTCTGATTTCGATTACAAACATCCCAATGCCTTCTACGGTAATTCCATAAGAACAATGTCATCCATATGGAATTTATTCGGGTTAAAATCATTGATGACGTTTTGAGGGAACCGATTACCAAACATGTAGAGTGATGGTACCCACTTCACATGAACCTTCTAAACGCATTATCCGTTAGTAATTTATTTCGGCCTCCGTCAGCATGAAGGAACTTGTGTATACTTGATCTGGGTGTGATGCTAGTATCGAGGGTTGCCCCATCATTTTTGGCCAGTTCAACCTAACATTTTATCGGTACCCATTTACCCACATTTGGTTTACAACCATTTCAAAATATAATTTGGATACTCAAGCTGTTATATCCAAGAACGGACAATTAACTTAATTTGTGTCATGTTTGTACACTTTAGGCCCACCAATGTTCAGCACACTGACCACATTGCCTCCTCGAGCAGAACCCGGTGGAAATGCGATTTTGAGATGCGAAGTGTACGGACTGGATCATCAAAAAATATATCTGTACCACTGGCAGTGGAAGTTTCAAGAAGTAGAAATAAAGAAAAATACAAAATACACTATATTTTATAGGCACCAGCCTCCTAAGATTTGTCAACAGTCAAAATATTCGACCATTCTTCAGATCAAAAATGTTTCCAATGATGATTTGGGACAATACACGTGTGCGCTGCAGTTGTCTAACACAACACTCACGGAAAAGAACATTCCCTTTTACGACTTTGGTAAGATAACTCCTGATGCTTTCTTATGACGTACCGTCTTAATTTTATGAAATGTTTGATTAGTTCAAAGGGAGTGTTTCACGGTTCGGCGCATGTTCAGGTTTATCAACTTTATCCGTTTAAAAAAACCCACTCACATGTATTCCTCGATACTTTAGTAATTACATGCTATAATAAGTGCAAGCAATGAATGACGAATTACCAAAATTCACAAAAACTTTCAAACGGATTACACCGAGAATATCGACATTGAAAACCAGAATAAATTAGCAGAATAAAGTGTTGGCCCGAAGGTTTTATTCTGGTAATTTATTCTGATATTCAATGTCGACATTCTTGCTGTAATCCGTTGAATTTTGTTTGTGAATTTTGGTCATTCGTCGTTTTTCTTGGATTAATTATATACCTCTTACTAACCGAGTTCGAGGTCCGTACGGTAAGTTACGGACCGAGTTTTTTCCCCTTCGATCTATGGCCCAAGCGCGAAGCGCGCGGGCCATAAATCGAAGGGGAAAAAACGAGGATCCGTAACTTACAGTACGGACCGAGATGACGAGGTTAGTAAGATATCTATTATATCTCTCCCTTTGGAAAAAGGAAAACATTTCAAGTCAAACGCGAGGAAAGCGGTTTCATTTGACTGACACGCATCACACGCAAAGGACCGATTGATTGAGTTCGACGAGTTGTAACTATTTGAATCCAAACTTCAAACGTCTTCAAACAATTTATCCTAGTTATTTTCTGAAAAAGCATGAAAACTAGGTGCAGTTCGAGTTTTCTTTTTAATTACTTCTTGAAGTTCGTTAAACAGACAAGGACAATAAATTTGATTCACCGATTGAGAAAAAAGCACCGCAATCAACTTTAATACAGCGTGTTCGTCAAACTGAGTGAAAATACGAGTGTTTCGTACAAATACTGAACGAGAGAACACTAAAATTGTCAAGAAACTTTGGGACAAAAGTCTTCTCAGATACTGCCGTCCATTTTGTGGCGCTTTGTTGTGTCGTCCTGAGAAGTGTTTGCTGCTGCAGAAGTCGCATAATAGCTTGGTGAAAAATTTGCCGAAGACTTTGTCAAAAACATCAACAGGTAAGACTTACGTTTTCCACGTTAAATGTTCCATTCGTCTGCTCTTAACAGACCTTTTCAAACCTTTTCCATTCAGAATTCGTCTTCTTCACAGTCAGTTTGGGGACTTTTCGGCAGAGATAAAACTGTCGAGTACCAGTGAATCGAGTCTGGCTCGCCAGGTTTCAGCTTCTAAACGTTCCCGACTGATAAAATCGCGTTTGAAGTTTGGAAGATCCTCTTCGCTTCGCTTTTGTTTCTAAAGCCCTTTCATCCGATTGCAAACGTTTTAAGTAGGTTTCAAAATCGTCTTCCTGAGACATATTATTATGCAGAATTTGAAATTAATCGAAACTAACTTGCAAAGATGGCGTCATGATCAGTAGCACTCTCAAATTTCGCGGGCCGTACGGTAGAATACGGCCCGTAAAATTGACCAATCACAGCGCGCGTACTATATAAGAGATGTAATAAAGTATGTGATTAATGAAGTATCGAAAAGTAACACTCCCTTTAACTTTGAACTGTTTTCAGCTAATGACTAACTGGTTTATATTTGTAGTGAGTTCTAAAGTGCCATTACCTCCTACGATTGTTAATTCGAAAGCTACGAAGTGTGGACGTGCCATAAAAGTCGAATGGATTCCTCCGCCCAATACAGAATTGGCCAATAAGTCCTATTACTGGGTATGAATTAAACTTGAAATCAGCCACGGATGACCGCAAGCACATCTTCAACCTTTCAAGCGAAGTTCATTCACACGAATTTGTTGGTCTCAATACCAATGCAGTTTATGAAGTTAATCTTAGAGCAAAAAACGCCGATGGTTTTGGTCTTTGGGCAAAGGAACAGTTGACGACGACTGCAGGTACGATCGCAAAGATAACTACTACTACTCCCTTTTGGTATTGCAATTTTTAGTGCTCTCGCATGGTTTTTGGCCCAGATGCCGATTGAAGTACTTACAGTATGACAATACCGTTCATATACAGTTAAAAGTCGATTGTTCTAAACTGGGACCGCAGGGTGGTATCGGGAGAAACCAAACTAGGCGCGCAAGTTGGTATTTATATCATAAATGGTGTGATAAAAGCCTGTGTGGTGATTGGTTAATGATGACAACGAATGTTGTCATGGTGATTGGGTATTGATGACGACACGTCAGTCCAGTGTATTAAACACGCGCGCTGTGAGGAGGAGTATTCGAATACCTCGAGAAGACGCTGTCTAGATTATAAGATAAGGAAGAATAGAGGTAATTCAGTCATAAAACAAACGGTTTGCTGCTCTTTAACCCTATTCTGCCTGGGGGGGGGGGGGGGGCAGAAAGTGCCCGCGCTGACTTCAAATTTATCGTATTTAAAGAGCATTCAAGCAATCATAGCCTAACTTTATGACTTCTCCTAAAAAATTATCTGGGAACATTTTGGTGTGCCAATTTTTTGATCACGTGATTTGATGTTTCCATGGCAACCAAGTTTTGACAGGCCGTTTTAGCCAAATTTGGTATTTTCAGTTTAAATGTCCGTTTTCATGAGATTTTCGCTTTTTACGAATAGTTTCTTCCAAAATCTTTGCAATTTTTGCATCCTTATATTGTTTTTGATGTTTTCAAATCAAATCTGGTGATTTTCTGACATTTCTGAACAATTGAAAAATCCAAGATGGTGAATCCAAGATGGCGGACAGGTTTAAAGTATGACGTTTATTTCGGCGTGATATGATATCATAATTGATTCGTAATTGCCACTAAAATAAACATGATGAGTGCTTTATTCGCCACATAAGTTTCATTTTTATAGCACAAATACGTTTCGAGATACAGATCGTTTTACCCAAATTTGTTGATTTTTTAACTTAATTTTCAGTTTTCATAAAATTTTTGCTTTTTACGATGAAATATTTCCAAAATCTTTGCCGTTTTAGCATCTTTATATTTTTCTTGATTTTTTTCAAAACAAATTTGGAGATAGATTTTCTGACATTTCTGAACAATTTAAAAGTCCAAGATTTAGGATCCAAGATTGGCGGATTTTTTTTCACGTATGACGTCATTATGGCGTGTATGACGTCATAATTGACACGTGACTGCCACTAAAATAAAGATTTTTGGATGCTTTACACACCATGTAAGTTCATTTTCATAGCGTCAATAACTTTTTCGAGATACATAGGGGGGGGGGGGGGGGGGGGGGGGGGGGGGGGGGGGGGAGGGGGGGGGGGGGGTGAGCTCAGGAACGAAAAAAAGCCCAGGCAAGAATAGGGTTAAGTGATATATACAATGAGCGGCAGATCTGTATGGACATTTACAATGGCGAGCTGAAGGCGAACCATTGTATCTGATCGACGCGAATATCGTATCGAGCTTATGGAACGAATGCGTCCTATGTAAATCAGGACTCAATCTGTATCCGATTTACAGATATTGATAAAAACATTCATTTATTTGTATATTCTTTATGAACTACCGTAAATCATCGAATAAGCGCCTCCCCTCGAATAAGCGCCCCACCTCGAATAAGCGCCCCTATAGAATCATAACATAAACCCACTCCTCTCCTTAACTGATGCAGTCAAAACGAATGTATGAAGTAAGAGAAATCAGAATTACTTCAGATTTCTTGCCAACTTGTTCAATTATGGAATTGACAAGAGAAAACCTGAAATTTGAAATAAGCGCCCGGGCGCTTATTCGAGTATTTACGGTATTGTTGTTGTAATTTGATTTACAGATGTTCCCGGGGCGTTTTATGGTCCATGCCATTCCGTTTTGGCTGTAGTGCTAAGCTTTCATGGAATACTCCCTTACCAAAAGCTGCCCAATAACTGGATGCACGATTCACTACCGGGAGTCCCTGACCTCAACAAGTAATGCCGGCGCATGGCAAATAAGCCACTTGAATGAGTCAAACATGAATGAGTATCGTCTCTGGTTGAATTGTAGCAAGAAGTATGACATCATTGTTATGGCGTGGAATAAACGGGGCATAACGAATTCAATGATAAATCGATTTTGTCTGTGCTAACCGAAAACAGGTAATGAATTTTAATTTGGTAAATGTAAAACACGGCCGCCGGTGGATTTCATTCTCGCTCGCTAAGAGGAAAATAAGAAATGGCCAAAAATTATAGTTAATAAATATTACGAGGGAACCTGATGTATATAGTGGGGGGAAATGGTGAAATGATTGTGCACTTTAGGTTAAAAGCACCAAATTTGTCATGGTTATAGTATTCGATGAGCTGATCAATTTCAGCTATGGGCCCACCCAAAATTTTTCCAGGGGGGTCCTTTTTGGATCTAGGGAGGAGGGGTGGGCACCTTTTTGATAAAAACTAACAGATTGGTGCTAAAAGCACCAGATTTGGAATGGTTATAGTATTCAATGAGCTGATCAATTTCAGCTATGGGCCCATCCGGAATTTTGCAAGGGGGCACTTTTTTTCCTAGGGAGGAGGGGTGGGTACCTTTTTAACAAAAGGCAAATAGAAGCGCTAATACAACCTCCAGTTTGCCTCAGTGACTGAATTTCACAGCCAGAGAAATTTGTTATTACAACAAATCTATGAAAATAGTCCAGGGAAGGTTCCTGAAGGAGGGTGGAGGCGGCGGCGGGGGGGGGGGGGGGGGGGGTGGAGCGGGGGGGGTGCGTAAAAGTATCCTGTGAAATAGTGATAATATTTTTTTATAATTAGAATTTATTTTTCAGACATACCAGATAGCTAAATTTTTTTTAAAACTTTTAACTAGTTGAGGGTGAAAGACTTACACACACATAGTGCTATTTTACCTGGACATAGGTATGGAATGTATAGGTGTTTTTTTTTTCTTTTTTTGTAAGCATAACATTTTACCCACTTTCCATGGATTTCCACTGGCGCTCGCACTCTCCGCCGCCACTTGCAAAAGTGCTGTTACTTGCAAAAGTGATGTGGCCCAACGGCATTTCTGCTTTTATACGTTTTCCAGACGTCCCCTGCCAGCCGTCTCAATGCTTTGCCACCCGCAATTTCAGAAGCTTTCCTGGCAAAAAAACCTTTGATTGCCTTCGGATAAGGTTGCCCACAGTGGTGCCCAATAAACCAGATTCGGATCAGATCCACCCCCACTCACCGGGGACGATGGCCAATTCAGTGTAAAGAAACACTTAAAGGACTGACCCCAACAATGTCCCGGCCTAGGTACGCCAACTTTCTCTTGTGTTTTTGTGTTGGAAGTAGAGCTATCGCCTGTTGGAGGGATGTGCTGGTTCAAGAGATCATCCCTGTATCTGTGGGGTGCACAACGGAAACCTTTCTAGCAATTTGCTTTCTGTGGTCTTACATAATGACACAAAATTGCTCCTTGTGAGTACCGGGCATATTTATAGTTGATTCGACTTCTTGTTTCTGTTGGGGGGGATTCTTACTCAAAGATGCAAATGCAGAGTAGGTCGCCTCTTCATATGCCACATCCATGCCTTCCCAGGCGGCTAGCTACCTTTGACCTCGACAGCTGAATGCAGAGGTTGTTGATTACAGCCGGGTAAAGGGCATGGGAAAGAGCATTGTAAAATCTCTAGACTTTTTCCGGTCCCCAAGAGCTTTAACAAAGTCATGGCTGACTGAGGATGTACCGAAGCTGCTTCCCCACTCCAAAGGCCAATCATCATCTCTCAATTTAAAGCATTTAATGTACTAGCTGAAGGTCGAAACAGTCGAACACAACACAACAGCTATGTACGACCAGACAGCAAGTTGCTCCTAGAAAAGGTTCTGTTTCGCTCAGACAGGAAGACTCTCTTGAAAAGTATCCCAACAACAGGCCGATTGCTCTACTCCAAAAACACACCAAAAGAGTTCGCGAAACCAGGCGGGACCATTGTTGGGGTCAAGTATTTATGTTTATTACCTGAATTGCCATCTCCTGGGTGAGTGAGTGGGGGGTCCACGTATTCTGATCTGAATCTTGGCTCATGGGCCCACCACTGGTGGGCCAAACTTTACCAAAGGGCATCAAAGGTTTTTGCCACTGAGAATCTTCTGAAATGCGCCACCTTTTGTTGTGGTGCAAAAGCAGGTCTGCAGAAAGGCTACAGGGGGACGCTGGAAATGTATAAAAAGACCAGAAATGGCCTTTTGCCACAGCACTTTGCAAGAATTGTGCGGCGGAGAGTGCGAGCGGCCAGTGAAATCCATGGGCGAAGTGTAAATGATGCTTTACAGGCATATACATTCCCAACCTCGATTCCAGGCTTCTCTCCTCACTTTTCCTCCCCTGTCTGACCTCAACGACAAGGGAGGAAAAGGAGGAGAGGGCCTGGAATCGAGGGTTGATACATTCCAAACCACGTCAGAGTATTGTTAAAAAGAAGACACAGCAGACTTAGTGGTGTAAAGCCTTTCACCCTCAACTCAGCTTCAAAAAAAGATTTTTATCTCGTATGGAAAACATAACATTCTAATTTATTTCACTAGTTTCAACAGGATAACTTTTAGCCCCCCCCCCCCCACCCCCCCCCCCCATGAGTCAAGCCCCACCCTACTTCAGGAACCTCCCCTGGACTATGTCATATATTTGTAATAGAAAATTATCTCTGGTCTGTGAAATTCAAGTCACATGAGCGCAAACTGAGGTTGTATTAGCTGCTTCTATTTACACTCCCCCCTCCCCCCCCCCCGTTGTAAAAAAGGTACCCAACCCCTCCTAACTAGAAGTGCAAAAGCGTGCCCCCCTTGCATAGCTGTAAATTGATCAGTGTCATCGAATACTATAAACCATACCAAATTCTGGTGGCTTTTTTAGCACCAATCTATTAGTTTTTATCAACAAGTTGGCCACCCCTACCCCTCCTAGATCCAAAAGGCGTCCCCCTGGAAAAATGTCGGATGGGCCCATAGCTGAAAATTACTCAGCCCTCATCGAATGCTATAAACCATTGCCAAATTCGGTGCTTTTAACCAAAAGCGCACAATTCCACCCATTTTGTGCACCATTTTTGTACTCCCATGGAAAATGCAGGCGTACGATTTGTATTCACGTAGCTTGAGTAGTATCAGAAAAACGAACGAGTGCAGTGTCCTACAAAAGCATGTTTCCATAGGTTGTATGATTAATTTCGTTTATTTTTTATAGATACTGAGGTTTTTGACCTTTGAAAATTTGAAACGCAAAATCGCTCTCCTCGACATTTTATTTCAACAATGCGCTCTCCGTATTTCCTTAGGAAAAACCCAATTCAGCTCCTCCCGATATTAACTAAAAAATAAACCTCCTAAAAAACATCATGCTTTAGTTACTTTTCACAACTTCTATGACAAGAAAAGAAAAAACCTGACTCTGAGGTCTTACAAGTACCAATCATTATTCATTACCTCGCAGCGTGGTTATCGATGCGCCTCGTATCTTTTAGTCCCTCCTTTAATTTGATTTGCGGGAACGCTGTTAATCAAAATAAAATTCCACTCGCGGCAGGGGATAAAAAAAAAAAAGGTTAAAAAAAAATAAAAAAAAATGTTCGGCAAATCTCGCTTCGTGTTTCTCTTGTGTTGATTTGAAGAAGAAGAAAGACAGAAACGCTTTTCTGGTCAACAAAAGCAACGACCCTCGTTTTTTTTTCTTTACAGTGTTTGTGGTTTCTTGCTACTGCCAATGGAGGCGTGGCGACGATTGGCTTGTATTCTTGGCCTTCCTTTGTGCGGAACGCGGTTGGAAGAATATAAACTCACGCAAAAAGGCAGGCAACAACGCGGCAGAGAGGAAATTTCAGGACAATCTCGCTTCGTCTTGCTCCCTTTGTTTTGCAAGATTAGTAAACGCCTGCTCAACAAAGCAACGTCCTCGTTTTGTTTTCTTTACAGTACGTTGGTGTAGGACTTCTACTGTTCTGCAATAAAACAACTCGACTCGCTCTTGCTTGAATTCTTCGCTCACAAATATCCACAGCGGATTCCCGTTTCTCCAATAACGGCATCAGAAATTGTCCTTTTAAAGACTTGTGTGATCCGTTAAGTCAGTCGTACCTGGGCCAGGGTCGCCAAATTGTTAACCCGCGCCCAATAAACCACAATAAATAAACAGCTTCTTTAAAACCCTTGTATATTTTGTTTCGTCCAACACATTTACAACTCGATTTCGACTCAGTTCTTCCTCGTCGTAAAAATGTCCCGGATGTACACGTAAACCCTACGTCAACGGGTGTCATCATGGCGGAAAGCGTTTCGCGAAAACACTTGTTATTTCGCAAGTTTTCTTACACTCTAACTCACCGTCAACACCTGAACGAACCGACAGAAAAAGTGTCGTCCCGGACACATGAAACAGTTGGATGTATTAATCGAAGTGCGTTTTTTTTTAAACCAAAAACATAAATTTTAAGAGTTCTTTTAGTACGCATAGCCAGGCCAATGGTAACATGCCCAGAGTTCATGGTACAGGTACTTGCATCAGTTCATTCATTGGCTGATACACGACAGGGTGGTGTACTGGATACTGGTTAACTGGGTACTGGAACACAGGTAGTTGATGCATTGAGGGGTACTGCAGGTACTGTCCTGGATAACCAAAGATCAATGGATTCTGAGATAACTGTGGAAACGTTGGTAGCGGGCAAATGCTGCATAGCTGTTAAACCTGCACCACAAGTATACAGTTTTTACTGAGGTAGCTGACTTCCCCAAAACATTGTTAGCGGATATGAAGTGTGTAGAAGCTTCAGAGTCTCATATGTGGGATTGCCAAATGTGTTGTTCGTCAGAAGGGTTGGTGGATGTCTCTGTCGCTGAGGCCTAGTATCTAGTTCTGGAGCATCCTGTTCACTGTTGTCAATCTGGATTGGAGGATCTTGCTCATCTCCGCTCTCAGACCTGTCTTCTTCCATTTTTTCCAGAACACTGTTTTATGATTTGTTCTCCTTTATGACCGCTGTTTGGTGTAGCATCCTCTGACTGTATAGGTGTAGGCTGTTTCTCTTCAACGGATGGTGTGGGAGTTCCTCTGTAATCACCTCCTCTAGGGTCTGCCCAGTGTGGGGGTTCTTAAGGGGGAATCATACACTCATCTTCACTACTGGTTCCATCTGATAAGTCTTCAACCATAGTTGTAGGTATCTGTTGAACATTCCTACTCTTATCCTTCTGGGCACTTCTTTCTCTCTTTACGGTTAGTCTTGCTTTGGATGTCAACAGGGAGATAATGGCATGACAATAGCAAGTTCCTATGTAGGATCCTGTTCCCACCAGTACCAACCTCAGGATGAACTTCATACACAGGGC
>MU827380.1:44262-77240 GCA_029204205.1 Desmophyllum pertusum
GTGCTCGAGTAATGGCCCGATGGTATCCGAACCCACTTCGTAAAGCGCCTCCATGCTAGAGTGATAAAAGCTGTTAAAGGCTGGCTGTTCATGACTCCATAGAACCCTTGGTGGTGATGGCCTTACCCTGATGTCCAGAAACAGAGAACCATGAATTTCCCTATCAAGGTTTATCCAAGCCGTTTCTTGTATTCGAGGTATCGGGTGACGGTCAGGTCGTGTCTTCTTGTTGAGTGCTCTTGAAATGCCACACACATGCCGAAGCTTTGAAAAAAAAAAAAATGCATTAAAGGACACAAAAGTCACAGCTTTTCTGTCCATGTCCCGGTTTGCCAATCTGTACACCCGAAAGTTTTATATTCTCTGCGCTAGCAAGGATGGGACCACTAGTTGTGTTTTTGCCAGCTGGCACAAAATATCCGTCTGCCCCTTGTTCGACCTGTTCTTGTTTGGGTTTTTCCTCCGGCACTCACTTTTTCGCTCACCCTTTTACAGCCCGCTTAGCTGGCCGCCTTTTTGCTCCGCTTCTCCAGTTCGAATTCACCCGACTTGTTCGAGAGGGGGTACAGTTCCTTTTATCGTAGGCAAGTAGGTGTTCGAGACATGTGAATGCGACCTTTTCACATCACTTTCACACATTTTTGCCATGTCGATTTCTGTTCCGGATAATTTGAATCCTCTGCATTTTAGGTTTTCTCCCCGTTACAATCGTCCTCGATTCCTAATATTTCTATCATCTTTCGGCCAGGTGGCCTTCTCATCTTGATCCAAAACAAGTTATGCGCTTTCCCACTTGTAGTCTGTAATTGGCTCCATGATATTTTAAAAAACACGCCGTGCCGGGTGCAGCGATTTCAAAAACAGACAAACGCTGTAGTTCCAAGTGTACAATATACGAAACAATAACAAAGTCATATCCGTTTCACCGGACCTTCACTGGTGGACTGTTGAGCTTGCTACTACTTGTATCCCGCTCTTATCCGTTGGCAATCGCTGACCTTGCTAAGAATCTCTTTTCCTTGTTTCGCCATTCTCGTGGTTTCGTGTCGCCATACCACACCGCAAAACAAGCATGCTGCGACATCTACTCGCCTTGAATTCTTCCGCTACAAGAATCTCACGGATTTTTCCCGTTTCCTATCTAATATACATCAGAGAAGGGTTCCTTTAAACTTTGTGATTCCGTATGTTCGTCCTGTCCAGAGGTCGCACCAGAATGTTACCCGCTCGTTCCTTGCAATAATACCTCCCAAATAAAAAACGCCCACAAAAACTTTAAAACATTGTAATAAGTTGGGTTTTTGTTGTCGCCGTCCAACACATTACAACTCGATTTCGCTCAGTTTCTTGCCTCGTGTAAACTGTCCCGGATGTACACGTAACCTACCGTCACCGGTTCACGCGTGCACGCGTTCTGCGAACACTTTTATTGCAACGTCAGTTTCTCCTTACACTCTAAACGATAGGTTTGTCTTGTTGTAACAACAATCTACATTATTTGAAAAACCTTCATATATCCACAGTTGTGATTTTCCAAGATAATTTGCTGCCATGTATTCCACTTTGAAATAGAAAATATTCAAAGTAATATATTCACGTCATACGATGTTCAAGTTGAATTGCTTTTCACTTAGCTTATTATAAAACATATTGTTCCCTGTCAGTAAACTGTATACTTCAAGGATATTGTCATTTTCTGCCTCAATTTAACTACAACAAAAAACACAAAGCAACATGGTGATCATAAAATCAGATCTTATAAAACAGCTGTATTCGCCTCTTCCTCTGACAGAGACTGCTACATTTAAAAGCCCCAATTTACAAAGAAGTAGCAACGAATTGTCTGAACAACATGCAACGATTCACACAGAGATTCAAAGCAAGCAATTTCAAGAGGCCATTATGATTTCTTTCAACTTACTCTCTTTCCCTTGATAGTAAAAAGCTCTATTGAGTTTTATGTGAGGCGTTTTAAACACATTCCATGGGCTATTTTCTCACTGAAAAAAGGACTGAAAATACCTTTGCACTGATCGTTGAACTGTTTTGAATTGGTTGTTACCTGGACTGGAGCATTATGGGTAGATTAAAAACACTCGTGTTCCCAGGGTCTTTCTCACATATGATCCAAGATGGCAGGCTCCTGACAAACAAGCGTTTTTGTACTCATTTTAGTAAGCGTGTAAGTAAGTTAAAAAGTATTCAGGAATCATTTGCAGAAGGGCATGGCGATTCCAAGACAATTTAACTCTTACAGTGTTGGAAAAGAACGGATTTTCATTGCGAGAAAGATGAGAAGTACTTAAAAAACATCACTTGCGCTTGCTTGCTCATACAGCTCATGTAAGCATACATAGCATACATTCTCTTCTTTATTGAGAATTAAAAAGTCTTCTTGAGATGAATTGTTTCATTATTAAAACTGAATATCAGCTACTAGTCAATGGAAGCTTCCCACGGATAATATACAGCTGTACATTACATAGAAAATAAATAGCATATGTAAAGCTATGTAATCTTTGTCTTTTGTTTTAGGATGTATTTACTATGTATTTCAGAACCAAAAGCAAGACTATACATTGCATAGAAAATAAATAGCTAATTTTAAAAGCTATGTGATGACAAATAATGAAATAGTGTTCACGTAGGTTTTTAAAGACTGTGATTTTCAGATAGCTTTGGCATAGTTTCAACATATGCTTTACATACCCTGGACTATGTATGTTAAAATAGCGATAGCTTGAAAAAAATGGCCAATTTTTTCCAATTGGAAAAGGTCTTTATAGGATCCTTTCAAGGATCTTTGAAATGATCCTTGTCAATCTTTGAGGATCCTGGAAATATGTTTGTAAGAAATGGCTGTAAGATCCTTGAGAGCTCATAAAATCCTTGAGGATCCTTAAAGATCCTGAAAAAGATCTTTTAAATATCCTTGAAAGGATCCTTTAAAGATCCCTCTAAGATCCTCATCAAATCCTTGAGGATCCTTAAAGATCCTGAAAAAGATATTTTAAAGATCCTTGAAAGGATCCTATAAAGATCCATGTAAGATCCTCATCAAATCCTTGAGGATCCTTAAATGATCCTGAAAAAGATCTTTGAAAGATCTTTGATCCCATGAAAGGATCCTTTTAAGATCCTGTAGGATCCTTAAGAATATTTTGAAGATCCTTGAAAAGATCCTTGCAAAGATCTTTACAAGGATTTTCCATAAGATCTTTATAAGATCCTCATGAAATCCTTGAGGATCCTTAAAAGAATCCTTGTCTTTGAGGATCTTTGAAGATCTTCAAAGATCCTGTAAAGATTTTCACCAGGGTCAGTAGATACTACCACCAACGTCCAGGACAGGCTCCATACACCAGCAGCACCAGCTACACAGGCGCCAGATGTACCAACCAGAGGGCGTAGCCAGCCATCGTTTCCCTTTAAGCCCGAGTTCATCATACATACATACATACACACACACACACACACACACACACACAACACACACACACACACACACACACACACACACATACACACACACACACACACACACACACACACCCACACACACACACACATACACACACGCACACACACACACACACACATACATACATACATACATACATACATACATACTTTATTTATTCTCGAACAAATGAGGCTTATTAGGAGTGACATTACATTACACTGTACAAACGTATTTACATTATAAATAAAATTGGTATTAAAAGTAATTACTTATTACTTGATTTAATCTTAAATTGATAAAAACATTGGAATTCTAAGTAATACATAAATAACAGTTACATGTGTCGAAAGTCATTTTCCTGATTCCCTTACACAATTTTGGATGGTGGGAGCATTTCTTAGTTTATCGTCCAGAGAGTTCCAGGTTTTTGGTCCATAGTACCTAAATGATGGGGCGCTCTAAGGCGAGCGCCGAAGGTGAACGCCTCTAGGGGGTCTGGGCATGCCCCCAGACATTTTTTAAATCTAAAGGCTCGGAAATGCTATTTTCAGCATTTTCCCACGAGATATTTTCGTCAAAAGATCTATTTCGATCAAGTGTAAAATGACAGGTATTTTTAGTGTTTACAGCAATATTTCCGAGGTTTTGCTAACTTGATACATATAAAACGTGATACATATATCCCGGCCTTACATATATTATGATGCTGGCCTTAGTACACTAAACAACGTCTTACAAAAGGCTCGACTTGTGCAGCAAGGAATATCAGCGCAAGGACCAAATCTGGTAAGGAATTGATCATTGATTGCGATATGTGAGGAATTCTTCGGGCGGCACGCCATCTTGTAATAGCGTAGAAATCGTGCCTCGCAATGTTCGGTTCGGCTTGTTTTTCGTTTCTCTTGGTTGCTTTTCTTTTCTCACGGAAATTCCAGTTTAAAGCCTGGGCTTAATGGCTTAAAGGCTGGCTACGCCCCTGCCAACACTACGTACACGTTCCGGACGAATAGTCAAAGAGCCTGCCTACCTTAAAGACCTATGAACACTAGTTTACCACAGGATCTATGAACAGTGAACAGAAACTGTTTTAGTTCAAGAACAGTTTTAGTTCAAGTTAAAACAGGAGATGTCATTCATGTATGCTGTCGGTGTGTCCCTATGATGATGATGTAATATTTTTACTCATGATGCATGATGGGAATGATTGGACCACGAAGTTGTTGATATAAACATGGCGTCCTGTTCATAACACCGTACATCAGGGAAGGGAACATTTTTTGGACGTACTATATAATAATACCGTCCAGTTTTCATTGTCATAGCCTTAATATTCTTTGGGTTACGGAGGGGGAGGCGGAATGCACCTCACTCCCGGTCGTAGAAGACCAAAATAGACCGGTCTGAATAATATCGAGAGTGTGTTTTGGTAGCCTGAGCATCACGCGTTTTCAGGGAGGGGTAGCTGGCCTTCCTCTCCTCCTCTCCTCTACTCTCCCCCTCCCCTAAGGAAGGCCTGATATTCAGGCTAGTGTTTTGGTTGTTTGATGACAAAATGTTGTTATAGTGTGTGCATGTATTTTATATTTTATCTGTTGTTTTTTGTTGTTGGGAAAATGGGAAAATATTATTCATTTGAATTATTTTGAACCTGTGCTAATAGGTGTTCCTTTTGAACCATTTCTAACGGACGTCAAAGAACATAAGTGTGGCGTATTTAAAATATTTTGGGAGCCATCATCCTTCGAGTCTGGCGGAGGCCCGGTGACTCGTATCCAGGTACAGATTAGGAAGAGTGGTGGCTATAACTGGAGTGATTGTGCAACCTTCCTTGCAAATAGAAGCTGTCTGTTCAAAGACTTGCTGAGCGAGACTGACTATGATATTCGCGTCCGAGCTGTTAACCAGAAGGGGTCGAGTGATTGGACGACGGAGAGAATGAGGACATATAATGTAGGTAGGTATGTAAGCTCACACATATAGGTAGCAACAGAACAATAATTACGCTAGATAACGATCGATCGACCGATCCGATGGATTGATTAAAGGAGAAGGTCACTCCAGAAAGCGCACTTTTTTTCTCAACTACCATTAAAAAGTATATATGAAGATGAATTACTGACCGTAGTTTGAAGTTCCAAAGACCCTCATAACCTCGCGAAATTTGCCTTCAAGTGTGTCGAAAAATTCGACTTGACCGCCGCCATTTTGGAGACTACTCAGCAACCTGGCCGCATAATCGTGGCGTCAAATAGTCCAACCTGAATTGGCGGGAAGCGCTGTGTGATTTTGGTGTGCCTTCGTTCGATGTTTCGATCCACAATGCGGCCTCTTGTGGCAGCTTCAAACTGTTGTAACAGGTCGCAAAAGGACAGAAGAGGAATTATATATATTTCATCGTTTGTCGTTGCTCGAATTAATTGTCCCGTTCGACAGGAAACAGAATCAAGTTCTAATTTTCGATCGCGGCAACGCAGCATTTCGGTGTTACACTATAAAGCAACGCTTCTTTCAATTTGTCTCGCGGCGGCTTAACAAAATTGCGAGACAAGTTGCACGAAACATTTTTAGTGTCACAGCGCCTTAATTAAATTGAATCATTATTTACGGAATACTGACAAACTAACCTCTTGTCGTTCTTTCGTGGCTTTGCTTCTTTAGCTCTTTTCGTGTTTAAAAATTGTCGGAACAGCATCAGGTTTTTGATTTCTTTTATAGTGTTACCAGTATACGTAGAAGTTGATCTGACTTAAAATCAATCTCAAAGCAGTCATCCTTAAAGTGGTCGGAAGAAACATAAATGTATTCGGGTTTTGGCAAGAATCTCTTATCGCGGCCGAGTTTAACTAGCCACGGCATTTCTTGGCAAGATCTTTTCAATTAACGGCACACGATGAAATATAATTCCTCTTCTATCCTTTTGCGATCTGTTACAACAGTTTGTAACTGCAAAAGAGGCCGCCATTGTGGACTCGAAACATCGAACGAAGGCACACCAAACAGCAACTATGTTTAAATCACACAGCGCTTCCCGCCAATTCAGGTTGGACTATTTGACGTCACGATTATGCGGCCAGGCTGCTGAGTAATCTTCAAAATGGCGGCGGTCAATTCGAATTTTTCGACACACTTGAAGGCAATATTCGCGAGGTTACGAGGGTCTTTGGAACTTCAAACTACGGTCAGTTTATTCATCTTCATATATACTTTTTAATGGTAGTGAGAAAAAAATGCGCTTTCTGGAGTGACCTTCTCCTTTAATTGATTGATTGATTGATTGATTGATTGATTGATTGGTTGGTTGGTTGGTTGGTTGATTGGTCGGTTGGTTGATTCATTGTTTGATTGATTGATTATTTGGTTGTATTAGGTTTTAGGAAGAGACTCAGCGTGTTATCAGAATATCCAGGCGAATAACGGATACATCATTAATGTCTTAGTCGGCTTTTTGTCATCGTTTTTTATGACGTAAAACATAGTTTTGCGTCATTTTTGTATGGGACTTTTCTACCAAGGGAATTCTTTGTCGTTAGCTAATTAGTAAGCCATCTGTCAACACAAATTTAATTAAAATGTCACTGGATGAAGACATGCTTTACAATGGTTTGGATTGCCGCCTGTTACCTCTCTCTTCCCCAGTCGTCTCTTGAGGCAATTGTATCAGACGAGTCAGGCGTATCACAATTACTCAGAGGCAGGTTAGAGGTCAGTCAGTTCTAAAATCAAATTTGCAAATGTAAAATAATTTTACTTCTCGTACATGTACATCGCTATAAGATTTCATTCAGCAAAATTCATTCGGCTAATATTCTACTGGTTTTTGTGCCTAATTTATGAGCTAAAATCGAAACACATCAATTAGTGTATTCTGTCAAAAACAAAGATTTTATAGGGAGCTACAATAGCATGAGATAAGACTTAAAATCATTCTAGGAATACCGAAAATGAAAGGTCAAGGACATTTGAAACGTATATAAAGGAATAACATCACGAGCAATCCTGAGCAATTATTGATGTTCATCTAGATGTTAAGAAGGAAATGGAATGATTAAGAATAATTCTTGTACGTATGTCATGCTTTCTAGTATGCAAAGTAACCTATGATTCATAGCAGTTCATAGCATCCCTATTGAACACGGTTGAACATGATAAAGTGGGGATGTTTATCGTGTCGAGAAAACAACAGAACCAAAATCAATATAAGCCCGCACAATTAAGTTCGCATATCCGCTGAAGTTTCGATGAATAGAAATGAAACTGCTAAAGGCAACCGTGATGAAATAAAGTTGGCTTATATTTTTATATAGCGAAACGTTGGCTCTTTTGGTGGATGGGGAGGGGGGCTACCTATCACACCGGATACCGCCACAGGTCGCTTATAGATAGGTACGTTGGGTAGACAGCGAGGCAGTCCTTTCTTTTCTTGTCTCGATGGCGAGCGCGAAGTGCGAGAGAGCGGAAAATGGGCCGAGCGGAAGTGAGGCACGAACGAGCAAAAGAAGCCGGTGGAGAGACGCGCGCGTGACAATTACGGACAAGTCTAAATAGAGGAAGGTTTTCCGGTTACTCTTCGCCAAAATGGAAAGGCGAGCTGCTTGACTGTTGAAGGCTGTTTTAACAGCAAATTTGACTCCTCTGCTCCCTAGGCCTGCGCTTGGAGCTTCGACACTGTATGCTTACATTCTTATAGCATTTTTTTTGTCTGTGACTGTGGAACTTCGGGAGTTTCTCATTTGAACTGCATTTGAAATGTGCTTGGATTCGTTTGTGATGCTTGCCCCGCCGCGAAAGGGGTCCTTTTTTAGGCTCGAGGTATGTGAAAGGGGTAGGGATTTCACGAGTTGAAGTATATGAATAGGGTAGGGATTTCACGAGTAAATGATATTATTGTTTGGTTAACATCTGGTAATGCTTGATGATTTCTGGTGATATATATTGTTCATTAAGTTCATTACAAGGGTATAGAAAAGGGATGCAGTGCTTCTACTGTAGGTATGTGAAAGGGGTACCATTTTCATAATTTCTATGGAGGGTATATGAAAGGGGTACCATTTTTTATGGAAGGTATATGAAAGGGGTACCTTTTCTGTGAAAAAATGGTATATTAAAGGGTAAGGGGTTGGACCTCTGGGCGGAGCCTTCCCGGTATAAAACTTTTTTGAGTACCCCCCCCGCCCCCCCCCCCCCGGGCTCTCGTTAGTAACGAGACGCGTCTCGTGAGAAACGAGACGAGACGGTGTTTGTCTATAAGATTCCATGTGAACTGGTGAATGCGGTAAAGTATATATCGGTGAAACAGCGAGATCGATGTGTGAAAGAATACAAGGAACACGACAGAGACACGCAGCTTGCTCGTACTCAGAACTCCGCAGTTTCGGAACAATGCCAACGAGACTGGGCACCTTCCTATTTGGAACGAGGTTAAGCTTATTGACAGAGACCCTCATTGGTACACTCGAAAGGTTAATGAGGCCATACAAACAGACTCCATCCAAAACAACAAGCAAAAGAGATGGTATGGTGGAATCGAAATTCCTCAAGCATGGATGCCTACGATCAAGAAACACAACTGCCGATTGTTAGCGGAGCAGACCGGTGAGAGAACAACATCTAGTCAGTCCCACTGAGGGAACAACACCTCCCGGGGGGGGACTCCCATATAAAAATGACGGGTGATCGTCGGAGTTTTGGAAATAACCCCTAAAAGGTACCAGAATCTCGTTTTTGGGGCGTGGCTCAAATTATGTTTCACCCTAAGAGGTTCCAATTCTAAGAAAAAACTAGTTTGTCATTTTTTTCCAGCTGTACTAAACCACGAGTTTTAATCCCAAAAAGACGTATCACCCCCATCACTTTTATATCGAAGTCCCCCCCCCCCCCCCCCCCCCCCCCGGCAAACACCTAGTCAGCCCACTGAGGGAACAACTAGTCGGAATAATAGCACCAATAGCTGCGAACCAAGGTGCTACATATAGCGACACGTAAACAATTGACCTCATCGCCTGATGAAGACTAGCAGTAAAGCAATCGAAACGTCGCGATCAACACCTCAAAGTGACTCCATCGTGAGAAAAAACGGATTAAACGTTCAATAAGCGCATCTTTAATAACCGAGACGAGAGGTGGTAACTTACTTTGAGCAGTACTGTAACCATATCCTTTGTATATTGGAAAACTAAACAGTCTTGTACTAAAAAGTGTTACGTTTTTACCCAGTTTTCAAGAATTATTGCGAGGCAAAATTGCATGGGTCTCTAAAGTATTAATTTAACATTACTTTGTTCTTTTTGGTTTTAACTTGGCTTGTGAAGTCAGTCACTATCTCACAATAATGAATTGATACTTTTTTCTTCAAGCTTAACATTACTGATCAGTTTTGAAAAAAATCAATTATCAATACAGTTCAATTCACATTCTTCAAGTCTTACAACTCTGTTTCTGTAAATTACATTCTTCATATTTATCAAGATTAGATAAATAATACATTTATCTGGCAAGTAAAATTAACACAGTTTAGTTATGATGTGAATTTTATTTTTATACACCCTTCTATTTGTTCCCTTCTATCCCCATCATCCTTTCCAAGCTGGCTAGTGTATTTTCAGTAAATCATATTTAGTGACAAAGACTTTACCACTTCCAAATGATAAATCAACCTAGGGAAAACTTTGCAGTACACACATATACGCGTTGCGTACCTATTTTTTATAAAAGCCTCCGGGCGTTTATTTAAGAACATACGCTATTTAACAAATATATTATATTTGGCCGTGTCGTCTGTACTCTAATAGAGTACAGACGACGTCAAAACGTGACAAGAACAACTAAACTGGCCCACGAGACGCAGTCGAGTGGGTCACTGTTGTTCTTGTCACATTTTGACGTCATCTGTACTAGAGTACAGACCCACGGCCTAATATAATATATCCGTTTTATATAATTTTGAAGATATTCGCTTCGGATTTTCGTTTGAACGTACGCTAAATAAGCCGATAAAAATTATGTCAGCAAACATCGAGTTGAGGCCACAGTGTTTCCATGCACTGAAATAAAACTTTATGAAAACTAAACGGGCTTAAAATAAACTACAGCTCAACTCAGCAAATGTTTCGAAAAACAAATATTTAGAGACTAACCTCTATTCCGTCCTGATATGACAGGCAATTTAGTCCTGTAAATGACGTACATTGACACAATTTTGGGGAAGCGAGAAGCCAGGGGAAACCTGCCTGAGCCTTACGCTGGAAAGGCATCAATGCTAGCTACGATTCAGGTACCCTGGGTGCCAGGACGTATAGCCGAAAACTTATAGCTACTTATGGAATGAAAACGTTTTGTCCCGAGAAAAATGATATGATTCCGGGATAATTGAACTCTTGAACTCTTTTGCCGCTATTAGATCGAATGAGTTCGATTTCCGAACGTTCGATGTGATACGCCGGGAATCTGTAAAAGTTGCCATGAACTTAAACAATGAAATTAAAAATATTGCGGATCGATACATTTGATGCATCTTTCTGACTTGCCAGACTACTACTAATACTACTACCACCACTACCACTGCCACTGCTACTGCCACTGCCACTGCCACTGCCACTGCCACTGCCCACTGCCACTGCCACTGCCACTGCCACTGCCACTGCCACTGCCACTGCCACTGCCACTGCCACTGCCACTGCCACTGCCACTGCCACTGCCACTGCCACTGCCACTGCCACTGCCACTGCCACTGCCACTGCCACTGCCACTGCCACTGCCACTGCCCACTGCCACTGCCACTGCCACTGCCACTGCCACTGCCACTGCCACTGCCACTGCCACTGCCACTGCCACTGCCACTGCCACTGCCACTGCCACTGCCACTGCCACTGCCACTGCCACTGCCCACTGCCACTGCCACTGCCACTGCCACTGCCACTGCCACTGCCACTGCCACTACCACTACCAATACCGCTACTGCCACTGCCACTGCCACTACCACTGCCACTGCCACTACCACTACCAAACTTCATTCTACCCCAGAGCCTACAATGAGTATTTACAATTTTGAATAAAATAATAATAGAGGGTACTGCATACCCGAAAATAACCTTAAAGTTAACAATGCCAGGCAGCCAGTTAATAGATAATATATTTTACATGTTCAGGTCGGGCACACAAACAAACAATGGCACACACAAAACAGCATTTTTATCCAAGAGGAGCGATGTACAGAAAACTAATAATCTTTGTTAAAGTGGCATTTCATTTATTTTCTTTTTAAAGTGCCCGTACAATCAAATTGTTGATATTCATTTTTTTACATTTTTGTGTTACAATGACTTTCTTATATATTCTTAATACCAAATTTCAATCCATTACGAACATTAGAAGTCATTGTTTTTTTTTTACTTTTATTTTCTCTAATTCACAACCAAGCCTTGGAACAAGGTCAAGTAATGGCGGCCGTAAATTCTCGGAAAGAAAAGTAAAAAAAAAAAAGATTTATAATCTTCGTAATGGATTGAAATTTGGCAAGATATTTATGAAAGGCATATTGTACAGGAACGTGTAAAAAAAATGAATATCAACAATTTGATCGTAGGGGCACTTTAAATAAAGACAATTAAGAAGATTTCGTATCTTCGTCAATGGAATTCCATATTGATGGGCCTTGAAATATTATATTAAATATTCCATAATTTGTTCTTGCTTTTGGAAGATAATAAGACTATCTTGCAGCAAGCGTTGTGTTATAGTTGTGGATCCGTTTTATTTTAGCGAAGAAGGAAAGAAAGACAGATGGTAACAGGTGATCATGATCAGTTTATACACAAAGGATGCTATATGAAGAGTTACACTATTAAAAACAATTATAATTTCAAGAGATTTAAACAAGGGATTAGAGTACTCGTCGAATCTAGAGAAGGCAATTATTCGCATTGCTTTTTTTTGCAAAATGAAAATTGTTGGAGAGTGGACTACCACTGTCGCTGCCGCTACCATTACTACGACTACGACTACTACTACTACTACTACTACTACTACTACTAATACTAATACTAATACTACCACTACTACTACTATACTACTAAGTACTATTAATCACTACTACTACTACTACTACTACTACTACTACTACTACTACTACTACTACTACTACTACTACTACTAATACTAATACTACTACTACTACTACTACCACTACTACTACTGGCCAAAGGTCTTTTGCCTTTTGGGGGGCCAAGCCTATACAATGATCTATCCGGAGATTTAAAGAAAGTTACAGACACAAAGGTATTCAAAAGGGGAATACTGAACCAACTTAATTCGACGCTGTAAACAACCTATGTATGTATGTATGTATGTATGTATGTATGTATGTAGTATGTATGTATGTATGTATGTATGTATGTATGTATGTATGTATGTATGTATGTATGTATGTATGTATGTATGTATGTATGTATGTATGTATGTATGTATGTATGTATGTGTGGTGTGTGTGTATGTGTGTATGTATGTATGTATGTATGTATGTACTACTACCACGACTACTACTACCGCGACTACTACCACTACTACCACCACCACCGCCACCACTGATAAATATAATTTTCTTTAATTTAGGACCACTTCAGTTATTAAACAACCAGTCAGAACTTACAGGGAGAAATGTTACAGTGATGTGGAGACGTTCCCCAAATATAAATTGCAAAACTGCCATGTACACAATACAATACAGAGTAATAGAACCAACTAAAGAGGAAAGGACAGAAATAAAACATCACAGATTCAAGTGTTACTAGTTATGAAATGCATCTGCAGTACAGTAAGAAGTACAGAGTGGCTGTTTTTGCTTGGAACAATCTGGGACGCAGTGTAGAAAGCAATGTATGGCAAGTGAGAACAGCGCAAGGTAAGAAAGTCGTCACAGCAAATTACATTAACGTTATGAGTTGTTCGGCTCATTTCATGAATTGAAATACCGAACAGGAGACCTGGAAATACTTCTACGAGAAACCATTCAGTGATTGAAACTTAGAAACTTTCAGTGATTGTTCCATTTATACTGAACAAATAAAGGAAGAAATTATTTGCAAATTGTGGGTTTATTTTTACATGTACATGTACTCCAACATACCTCTTCATACCGCGTCCTTTGAATTTTTTATGTAATGACGAGTAGTTTCAACTTTTATGGTAACTCAACCCAAACTACAAATCCCAAAATTGTTTATATCTTCAAAACTGGCAGCATACATTTGCTGAAACAAACAAACAAAACAAACAACAAACAAACATATACATATACCATGGATCCCTACCTAATGTTAAGTGAACCTAATGTTAAGTGAACATATCCAATATGTAAATTACTGACGTCCAGTTTGTGTTTGACAGATGTTCCTTACCAACCAATCTTGCATCAGCCAATTCTTGGAGAGTGCAACTCTATCAACATAACATGGAGTCCACCAACACGTGAGGCGCTGGGAGATCCGGTAACCGACTACATTGCCCAGATAAAAAGGACCGGCTCGAAGGAACTTGGATTAATTGTACATCATTTAACATTTCAAAGTCGACCTCGTGTTTGATTAAACGTCTCGATAAATATTCCGAGTACGACGTGAGAGTAATGGCAAAGAATGCAATTGGATATGGTTTCCCATCCAACATTGTGAAAGTTGCAACAAAAACCGCAGGTATATAGACCTTATTCATAAATGGCGGCGATTAATTATTCTTTTATATTCATGCTAATCAGCCCCCCCTAGCCTCGTTAGTATGTGCAAAATTCAAAAATTCAAAATTCAAAATTCAAAATTCAAAATTCAAAATTCAAAATTCAAAATTCAAAATTCAAAATTCAAAATTCAAAATTCAAAATTCAAAATTACAAAAACGTGTAACAGTTATAGTTCTCAAAAGCAATAGATCTCGTATTCCTATAGATGCTAGAAGAAGATACAATACGTTTGTACATCATTTGGCTCATGTATCAAGGTGCATCATCTCCTACAAGAATTTGCATGAACTATTCCAAAGTTATTTCTGTTTTCTTTCTATCAAATTTGCAGACCCAGGCAAACCAGAACTTTTTGTATGGAAAGAGTCAGGATGCAACATTACTTTGACATGGACTAAACCGCCATCGGATGATTGCCCAATACGCTTCTACACAGTCAGCTATAGGCAAAAAGAAAAGAGAATGGGGGCAAGAAGTGGAGTGTTGATAAATATTACGGACCCAACAGCCAATCAGCGGGTGCTTATGTTGAATTGTACCTCGACTTATGAGTTTCGGGTCAAGGCCTGGAACGAACTGGGTGGTGGCTATGGAGGGGGATACTGGACAAAAATGTTATTGGATTGCTATGCCGTGCCGCATTATATCGTACCTGTTGTGACGTACCCGGTGGACTGACTATATCGTACCCGATATGCTGCTTTGTCGTGATGGCGATGCCATTACATCGTACCATATGCTGCTATATCGTACCCGATAATGCTATATCGTGACCAGTGTGATGCTATATCGTAGCAGCGATGCCATTATGTCGTACCATATGCTGCTATATCGTACCCGATAATGCTATATCGTGACCAGTGTGATGCTATATTGTAGCAGTGATGCCATTATGTCGTACCATATGCTGCTATATCGTACCCGATGATGCTATATCGTGACCAGTGTGATGCTATATTGTAGCAGTGATGCCATTATGTCGTACCATATGCTGCTATATCGTACCCGATAATGCTATATCGTGACCAGTGTGATGCTATATTGTAGCAGCACCTTAAGCTGAAATTGGCGCGAAATGGACATCACGTGCCCACTGGTGTTATAACGATCACGAACAGGTCAGTGGTTCTTTTTGTTTTGTTCGGACTATTTCTGTGAATAACTTATTTTATCGGCATGGAATAGTGTGTCACGTCACACGGCGCGCTCGTGGCCTAATGGCTTTAAGGCGCTAACTTTTAAATCTGATCTTCGCGATTGAGGGCGAGAGCTCAAATCCTACTATGGTCCTTCTTTTTTTTTTTTTTTCGGTTCGAAGCCAATCCGTTCTTTTTTTTTAACCCCGTTTCTTTGCTTAATAACATTGACTTCGACGTAATCTTTGTACACGTAAATGTAGAAACAGGAACGGCTGCTGAAGAATAACAATTTTTACTCCAAGTTTGTTTATCGAACGAATTTATATACGGGTCATTTGTGAAAAAAAACCCGGCTTTATTAAATCTGTTATCAACAACAGGAAAAGGAAAGACGACTCAGGAATTTCTCAAAGTACGATCAACATATGGCTTAGTTTTCATTGTAGACGTGAAGACTTGTGTCTGAAAATAATTCGCCGATCTGATATTGCGAAGAAGATTTTACCTACAAAAGCGAGGTGGTTTCAGATCATTCGGACGGAAAAAGTGGGGAAAACAGTACAAGAGCGCTACAATTTATTACAGATATCGGGAGACGAATCGAAACCAAAATCCGGTGATATAGCAAAAACACGGCGTTCGTCCGGCGATTCTCAGAAACCTTGCAGCGATTCTTGGAAACCTTAGCTTGCAGATCAAATCGCGTGCCCGTTACTAGGCAAACAAAAGCTTTGCGAGGACCTGCGAGTCACGTATACTAGTTTAAGTATAAACCGCCTGACCAGTTTGAATACGATATAGCATCACCGTGTACGATATAGCAGCATACGGTGCGATGTAATGGCATGAGCGATACGATATAGCATCACCGTGTACGATATAGCAGCATACGGTACGATGTTAGTGGCATGAGCGATACGATATAGCATCACCGTGTACGATATTGCAGCATACGGTACGATGTAATGGCATGAGCGGTACGATAAAGCGACATACCGGGTACGATATAGCAGCACACACACACACGGGGTACGTCACAACAGGTACGATATAATGCGGCACGGCATACGATCCAATAACATTTTTTGTCCAGTATCCCCCTCCATAGGTGGCGACCCTTCTACAGTGCAGTCAGCAACAACATATCGTGTAGCCACGAACGACGATACTGAGAAAATAGCAGTAGCAGGTATTGACGTATTATTCATTTCTGGGAATTTAACCCTTAGAAGAACAAAAACCTTTAATTTTGTTCTCTAGCTACTGGGAATGATATAAAGGCCATAATTAAATCAAAGATACAAAAATTAGAGAAAGTGATAACTTTAAGTTACAATGCTGTCTTCATACTGTAGGTTCTTCACTGGTTAGTAACACCCTGACAAACAGTCCTTATCGCCGCCTTTTTTGCTTTGGCTCTCGCCCTGCTGGTCATTGGTGTCAGGTATTTCCGAAAGAGGGTAAAACATCGTCTAAAGAGGTATGAATGAGGACTTTCATGGTATTTGCACAAGCAAAACTTCATGGGATATGATTGTTTGATCAATTCGATCTTCAGTTGTAACCATGACAAACTAAGATCCCCTTTTTCGGGATTCTCGATCCATTGGAATAAGGATAACCATTTTTGTGAAGGAATACCGCTTCCTTGTGTTTCCGTTGTTATAAAGAACATTGCGTTTAATAGGTAACCTATGGCTTGCTATACAAGACGGGATTGTTACCTGCTGACTATATGATGCCAACTTAAAAACCAGCCATATTGAAACCGCCCTGACGTCAGAAAATAGCATAAGTCGATACGGTACAGTTCTGATTGAGTGAATTGAAGCCAAAATTAATTAAACACATAAAATAGTCCTAAAACGAACTAATACAGCAAAGTTACTGAAGGAAGCATGAAAGAAAAATAATTACATTACCTTGAAATTTAAACTTGCCTGTCAAAACACCGTTACCTTTACAATATCAAAGACCGTGAACAGCCAAGGATATAAATGAACAGCTACTGAAAGTTGCGCCATAAACATAATTAGACTTTATTTCAAAATACTGACAAAATAAAAATATAAAAACACTTTGGGAGCGATCCCCGCTCCCCTCCCTCCCCAACGTTTGTACGTCCGAGGGTTAACCAATGAATACGTCGTTATTTATCAAATTAATTAAATCGTATATACATTATAAAGCAATTTATTTTGGATGACAATCTATACTTAAAATGTATTCGTTTTCATTTAGAACCGTTAAGGATATTAAGGTGTTGGAACAGTGTGAAATCCATCCAATCAGAACAGAATTTTGTCGAAGAACTAGGGGAAGGAGCATTTGGAAGGGTTCACAAAGCTACCCTGAAGGACGGTTTAAATTTCTTAAAAGCAATCAAGATTTGTAAGTAAGGCAAGACGACAGAAGATCGTTGCAGTAAAGGAACTGCATGGTGAGTGTGAGCGACTGACATGATTCTACGTTAGGTTCCTAAAAGTATCGACCATGACAGTGAATGTGATCATGAAAGTAACGTTTAGTTTTGGGGATTTTGTTAACAAATAAAGAAGCCAAAACCATGTATTATACTGTCATAAAACACGACGGGAATTTGAGAACACGAGAGAAATTTAGAAAACACGAGCCGCAGGCGAGTGTTTCTAAATTTCTCGCGTGTTCTCAAATTCCCGGAGTGTTTTATGACAGTATAATACATGGTTTGGCTTCTTTATGTGCTTTAAAATATAGATTTACGCGCGCGAAACGATAAAACACGCTTTTCTATGTTTTATACTCTGATAAAACATGGTTTTAACCAATCAGAGCGCGCGAAGTTTTCAGTTTATATTTTAATCAGTAATAAATCCGAAAATTACAACCCTATTGATTCTTCGCCATGCCACAATAGTGGCGTAGTAAAACACAAATATTTTGTCAAATTTTACCAAATATGCGTCTTAAATTGCGTAACCGAGCAAAGTTTATTTCTTTCTCTCTTGTTCAAAGTTTTGGCGTTTACATTGCAAAAATTAAAAAAACCCCATTAAATCCAGTATGTGGCTTTGAGTAAACCAATGTGGCTTTGAGCAAACCAATCAGCAATAAAACGTCATAGGTCGATCCCATGGCTTTCCCCTTTTTAAATTGCACGATAATATTTTGGGTGTTTATGTCAATATGCAAACTCGTTCTTTCTGAAGAAAACGCCAATGAAGAGCAGAAGAGAGAATTTCTGGATGAGATAGAGCTCATGAAGCAAGTTGGAAAACATCAGAATGTTCTGAGTTTCCTTGGCTGTTGGACCACGGCTAAACCGCTTCTTCTGATCATTGAGTACGTTGCTCATGGCGACTTGCTTCATTGGCTAAGAAGGAAGCGAAGTCAGGTATCAATAATAACTGATTATCTGCATTTATGCCCTATTGTTCACCCCTTATAATTTCTTTCTTCGCTCACATAATCTCTCCCTCCCTTCCTTCATAGCGGCCGCTCTACGTACATTCCTGCTTCGATCCCTTCCCCAGTTCCTGCCTCCCTGCTTCTCTCTCCGACCTTGGAATGTTGCTAAGGCCCAGTTCAGACGCCGTACTTCACATGAGCCGAATCGAATTCGAATTTAGGCCGACCCAAATTAATTTAGACCGACTGAATTGATTCAGACGCCGAGCTTAATTCAGCCGAACTTAATTTAATAGGGGAACATTGCTGTTATATTGAAAAAATACATTATAATAATTCATGCATTTGTTTCGGCTCATGTGAAGTACGGCGTCTGAACTGGTTCAGACGCCGTACTTCACATGAGCCGAATTGAATTCGATGAATTAAGTTCATGTGAAGTACGGCGTCTGAATCAATTCAGAACGGCTGATTGAATTTGGATCGGCCCAGCCGTTCTTCCCGCCTGGCTCAGCGGGAATAACGGCTGTGGACGGCTTTGATTCAGACGCCGAACTCTTCACATGAGCCGAAACAAATGCATGAATTATTATAATGTATTTTTCAATATAACAGCAATTTTTCCCTATTAAATTAAGTCCAGCTGAATTCAGCTCGGCGTCTGAATCAATTCAGTTGATCTAAATTAACCCTATTCTGCCTGGGGGGGGGGGGGGGGGGGGGGGCAGAAAGTGCCCGCGCTGACTTCAAATTTATCGTACTTAAAGAGCATTGAAGCAATCAGAGCCAAACTTTATGACTTTTCCTAAAAATTATCTGGGAACATTTTCGTGTGCCAATTTTTTGATCACGTGACTTAATGTTTCCATGACAACCAAGCTTTGACAGGCCGTTTTAGCCAAATTTGGTATTTTCAGTTTAAATGTCCGTTATCATGAGATTTTCGCTTTTTACGAAGAGTTTCTTCCAAAATCTTTGCAATTATTGCATCCTTATATTGTTTTCGACTTTTTTCAAATCAAAATTTGGTGATTTTCTGACATTTCTGAACAATTGAAAAATCCAAGATGGCGCATCCAAGATGGCGGACAGGTTTAAAGTATGACGTTATTTCGGCGTGATATGATATCATAATTGATTCGTAATTGCCACTAAAATAAACATGTTTGAATGCTTCATTCACCACATAAGTTTCATTTTTATAGCACAAATAACTTTCGATATACCGATCGTTTTACCCAAATTTGTTGTTTTTTAGCTTAATTTTCAGTTTTCATAAATTTTTTGCTTTTTTCGATGAAACCCTTCCAAAATCTTTGCCGTTTTAGCATCCTTATATTTTTCTTGATTTTTTCAAAGCAAATTTGGAGATTTTCTGACATTTCTGAACAATTTAGAAATCCAAGATTTAGGATCCAAGATGGCGGATTTTTTTTAACGTATGACGTCATTATGGCGTGTATGACGTCATAATTGACACGTGACTGCCACTAAAATAAAGATTTTCGGATGCTTTACACGCCATGTAAGTTTCATTTTCATAGCGTCGATACTTTTCGAGATACATAGTGGGGCACTATCTGCCCCCCCCCCCCCCCCCCCCCAGGCCCAGGAACGAAAAAAAAGCCCAGGCAGAATAGGGTTAATTTGGGTCAGCCTAAATTCGAATTCGATTCGGCTCATGTGAAATACGGCGTCTGAACTGGGCCTAAAGTTCAGACGCCGTACTTCACATGAGCCGAATCGAATTCGATGAATTAAGTTCATGTGAGGTACGGCGTCTGAATCAATTCGGAACGGCTGAATCAGTTCGGATCGGCTCAGCCGTTCTTCCCGCCTGGCTCAGCCGAGAATAACGGCTGTGGACCGGCATTGATTCATACGCCGAACTTCATATGAGCCGAAACAAATTCATGAATTATTATAATGTATTTTTCAATATAACAGCAATTTTCCCCTATTAAATTAAGTTCGGCTGAATTAAGCTCGGCGTCTGAATCAATTCAGCCGGCCTAAATTAATTTGGGTCGGCCTAAATTCGAATTTGATTCGGCTCATGTGAAGTACGGCGTCTGAACTGGGCCTAAGGGCCACCACAGACTAGAGAGATAGTTGTCAACAACTATTATTATTCGATAACTAAAATGAGTGCTCGATAGAGCTTTTCCACACACTAGAGGCCAAAATGATCGATAATTTGTATTTTTAGGAACGCATTTTTTTAAATTCTTTATTTGTCAACTGTCACATTACTGCACTAAAACTTTACACCACTTTCCTGCGCATGCCAGTGCACGTTTAGGCAAGATGGTAACCTGCGATCAGGCCAATTTTTCGCGCTCCTTATATTCTCTTTACGGAGGTCGCGCGAAACACGAAAAGACGAAGAGTAAATGAGAGCGCGTAAAAATTCGCCTGATCGCAGGTTAGCAAGGCCAAAGGGAAAAAAAAACCGCTTTTCGGAGAAGGAAAAAAGCGCCATGTTTGTTTTTACGGAAAAGAAGGAACAATGATAATAGGGAACTGTACCAAAACGTATAACACAGGCGCAGAGCTATTGCACTGCTCATTAAACATTTGTTTGTCATGCGAGCACGTCGCTAAACAAAAGGTTTAATGACCATTACAATAGCACCAGGTGAAGCCCTGCACGTGCCTCTACAAAACAACAACAAATTATTGGTGTAGTTGTCGACAACTACTGTCTCACAGACTAGGAAAAACGAGTTGTCGACAACAAAACGGCCGCGTTTGTTATCGACAACTAAATTAGTTTTCCTTTGAAAAGGAAAACTGTTTTGTTGTCGATAACTAATATTTTTAAATTCTGTTATCGACAACTCGCTTCACACACTGGCTTTTTTGTTATCGACAACTTTTTAATGATCGACAACTAAATAGTTATCGATAACAATTGGCCTAGTCTGCGGAGGCCCTAATAAGACAATAAACTGGAATATGAAAGAGCGCTCATGCGAGACGCTACATATCCAGCATTTCATCGGAGGAAATTAAGGAAGGAGGTCAGATATTCATCGTACATGTATCTATATCACGATTTAAATGTATTGGTGGAAAAAAAATACCAAAAAGGAAAAGTAAAGTATGGACGTCTCAAAATTAGATTTAGATTAAGAATGTAAGGAGGTTAATAGTCCAGCAACAAAGGTTAGCCAATAAACAACAGTGCTATTGAGGAGAAATATAGTCAAATCAGTGAGCAAGAAAGGGTCACAGCACAAAAAATGAGGCACGTGCACAAGTAGCAACGATCACGTGTAGTGACAACATTGGTCAAACACTAAAAGAAAGGCCAGGGACAGCCCAATCAGAAAAATAATCTATAGTTTGATATTCTAGTGTTTCAGGCTTACTAAATTACTATTTAATGTTGGTGCATGTTGAGATGTTTTGATGGATTTTTTTATATCTCATTATATATGCCCGATGCAAATGAGGTAAACCAAAGCAATCTCTATTTACTGCTGGTGCATTAGATATTGGGAATCTCTTTTTATCTCATTAAACATGCCCGACGCAAATGAGGTAGACCAAAGCAATCTCTATTTACTGTTGGTGCATTAGATCTTGGGAATCTCTTTTTATCTCATTAAATATGTCCGATGTAAATGAGGTGAACATTATCTATCTTTATCTCATTAAATATGCCCGATGCAAATGAGGTAAACCAAAGCAATATCTATTTACTGTCGGTGAATAGATCTTGGGAATCTCCTTTTTACCTCATTAAATATGCCCGATGCAAATGAGGTATTAAAACGAAAGCGATCTCTTTCTTTGGTCTTCTTGAAATTGTTTAAGCGAAATTTTATTTTATCTTTAATTGTTTTTTTCCTTCTCATTCAAAATTGAGGCAGAATAGACACATTTCACAAGGAGTGATGGAGGTTTTTTTTTTTTTGGTTTCCGTTTTACCACTCGTTTTTGAAGGTGTAATAGGAATTGAATTTTCATGATGCGCGGCATGAAACAGTTATCTCCCTCAATGAACGGCCAAAGGAAAAAAAAAAAACTGAGCAACAACAACAAAAACAGACCTACGTTTACGAATTAGATCAGTAATTGGATCAGATGCAGGCTCCGTTTTTTCGGTGGGTCTATAATGGTCCAGACGGCAAGTTTTTATCTATTTTAATATGCCCGAATTAAATGAGCAGGTCATCTAAAGCCTGGTTTCCATATGATCGCAACGATCGCAGTCGCAACGATCGCAACGATCGCAAGAGTGGTTTCCATATGATCGCAACAATCGCAACGATCGCAAGAGTGGTTTACATATGATCGCAACGATCGCAACGATCGCTGCGATCGTTGCGACTGCGATCGTTGCGATCGTTGCGATCATATGGAAACCAGGCTTAAGCGAGTTCTCGTCTTGCCGGATTGTTTTTAGATTCCATATGTTTATATTATAGTTATTCCAAACTGAAGAAACATCGGCTAATAAATAAATAAATACGTACTGTGTGGCTTCTTGAGATGTTTTGAGATGATTTTCTTTTTGTCAGTTAAATATTCCCGACGTGTCTCAGAGACGCCAAAAAAGCAAATCCCAGACCGCGAGGTTACGTTTAGCTTTCTTGTTACTGTTGCTTTGTAAGGGTAAAGTCTAATAGTATATATACAAGGCTTATTACTCCCTAATGTATACACTAATGACCTTGAATTAGATCAACAGTTCCGCTGCTGATACTAAAGACAGGGAGCTGTACGCTGGAAGCAGGACTAATATTCCAACTGTTGACCAGGTAATAACCAAGTGGTTCATCTATCACAGGGCGCCATTGTTTTAACGCTATTCAGACCGGGAGGGGGAGGGGGGGGGGGGGGGGATCTGCCCGCCGCGACTTTGACCGTTAACAACTTTTTCAATATTAAAGTAAAAGCCGCCAAACCTTTTTGACTTTTCGTGAAATTTACCTGGGAACAATTTGGTATGACATGTCATTGTTCACGGAACTAGCTGTTACCATGGCAACCATGTTTTGACAGGCATGTTTTTTCCAAATTTAGAATTTTCGTGTTTTTGTTAAGAAAATAACTTTCTGGCAATAAGTTTTACCTTTGTTGATCATTTTAGCATTATTTTATTGGTTTTGATTATTTTTGAGTCATTTTTGGTGGTTTTCTGACGTTTTGGAAAAATCAAGAAATCCAAGATGGCGAATCCAAGAAGGCCGGCTGTTCAGAAATTATGACGTAATATCTACGTCATATGACGTCATAATCACGTGATTGATACAGCAAAAGATACATTTGAGGATGTACTATATACCCACCAAGTTTCGTTGTGCTAGCCTTGATAATCTCGGAGTAACGGAGGGGGGTGGGAGGGGGGGGGGGGGGGGGGGTTAATCCGCCCTCCTCGATCTGAAAAGACCAAAAAAGCCCGGTCTGAATAGGGTCAAGAAACTGTGCACGTTCATGTCAACATCTGACCGGCACTGATTCCTGCACTGCTTCCTATATCGATGACCATAATTCATGTTTTTTTTTTAAACCCAACATTGCTGGCCTATTGGCAAGGACATTCCATATTTACCTTTTCCTCTGCTTTTTGAACCATTTTACTCAGGACGGCGGTGAAGATGAAAATAACACAGAGGCGTTGGAAGAAATCGCTGGTCCTTCCTCTGCCCAAGATGTTACAGAAGAACCTGATTTAGATGAATGTGCAATACCTTTGACAGTTTTCTCGGCTTCGGGTCAGGAAGGAGATGCTCCAACTGAGAAGACTGATGATGAGTGCAGTGACGATTGCGAGTCATTCATTCCAACTGATCTAAAGTCCTTCGCCTGGCAGATTTCACGAGGCATGGTAAGCAAAACTTTGGGCAAGAGCTGATTTCAAACAGCGCCTTTACGTACTTAAGATATAGGAAGCCAGAAATTATATCATATATCCTGCCAAGATGACACGCAAGTTTTCAGGTAGTCAGCCAATGCCATATATGATACGCCGGGTCCATCTCCTGTATATTTGTTAGACAAAGTACTATGCTCTATGTTGACATTTCTTTCATTACTAGCAATAGCTTCTTGTCTTGGAAATTTATTTTTATAATACCTATCTTGTCGTATCATTCAGAGTTACCTTTCTGAGAAGGGCCTTGTTCACAGAGACCTAGCGGCACGAAATGTTCTAGTCGGACACGGAAAGGCACTCAAGATTGCAGGCTTTGGTTTGATGCGACAAGTGTATCATGAGGTGTATGAAGTACAGAAGCAGAAGAAATTGCCAGTCAAGTGGATGGCACCTGAGTCACTTTATAAGCAGATCTTCACTTCCAAAAGTGATGTGTAAGTTAGCTCGTTCGATGATAATAATTGAACTGTTATAAGCAATTAGAAGATTGAGAGATGTCGATGAGCACAATTGTCAACTGCTAATGTGGTTCAGTCCCTCGACTGCTCTTATATATTTTTTACTCCTGCTTGGCGCTTAGAACAGGGTCGAGGAAACTCAGTTGCATGCGCATGCTCCACTAAGACCAATCAGAGGGCGTGTGTGTATTGTTCATGCTTTTTTGTGCGCATGCCAGAATCTCTACGCCAAACACCAAATAAAGAAAAACGCCGAGACTCTACAAAACTACAATACCTCAAAAATGTATTCACGTACTTGAATTTTTGGTTGGCAGTTGTTAAAGCATTAATAACAAGTAAAATTAACAGGAAAAAAATCAAAGAAACAGGGGTTAGGTTTACATTATTTGAAAATAACTGAAACAAATTAAAATAAGAGAAATAAGAAGATGATAAGGGCATCGACATACCGTCCCAGAAACAAGATACATGCGTATATGCTTCGTGAAGGTGGGAATTGACTTATGTTAAAACGTTTGTTTTTCAGTTGGTCGTATGGAGTAGTCATGTGGGAAATCGCTACTGTTGGTAATTATTAGTATTTTTATGGCAGTCGAACCACCTAGAGTGCCAACTTCTTGTGGTCCAGGTGGTCCGACTGGAAACTGGACTGGAAACTATATTTTTTACATATATAATCCATTGACTCATTGGAAAATAATCAATTGTCATTACCTATATGTTCCTATATTTGGTTTATACCAAGTTGTGTTACACCTGATGTGCCTGGTTTGCACTTTTTGTAGGTGGTACACCTTATCCACTGTTAGGTAACGCAGAGCTAATGAGGCGTCTGAAGACTGGTTACCGCATGGAGAAACCCGACTTGTGCTCTGATAACTTGTAAGTCGATCGCCACTAGAAAATGTGTTTGAGAAATAGACGAAAAGCTTCCAAAACTTTCTTGAGAATCTGTGTAAGCCTTTTGAAATCGTTGGACACATTACAAAATTAGTCATAAACTTTACTGACGTGACATTTAGATAATCGTCGCGAATGTTCGTGAAATAGTGGAAACCTTCGGTTGATCTGAATTTTTTGTGAGCTGTTTATCATGAAATGGCCATGTGTAAAAATCTGGTCAGACAATCGTTTTCTTGCAAACGAGTCGAATATTACTCATATAAATCTATGGCAAGTAGTCTAAATGTCTTAGTGACACAAAACATTAGTATGTATTTCACTGATATGCGTTCATGAAATTAAATGCTAGTCATAACTCAAATAACACAAAATGGTTTTGCGGCCCACACAATCGCATTGATGTCAAAGCGGAAATCGCTGTCTCTAAATACTGTAGCTCTCTTGACAAGACATGAAAATAGCTCATGACTGGTGTTGACGATGCTGGTGAATATAATTATTTTATCTTTAATTGCACATTTCATCTCCCGACGCAGTTACTCCATGATGCTGGACTGTTGGAGACAGGACCGAGATGAACGACCGAGTTTCCAGGAGCTTGTTGAAAGACTGGAACAGCTGATGCTTCAGGAAGTCGAGTACTTTGATTTTGACAAAGTGGATGAATCGAAAGATTATTATCATGTGCCGGAGACAGAAGAAAATGATGACGATGAGAATGAAGGCCTCGAATAACAAACTTATACTTGAAATCGTAAACACGAGGACGAGTGGAGTGCATGAAATATGTATGGTTGTTGTTGACAAGGCCCGGGGTCCAAATGTAGAGGTATTGGTCTGTTGAAGTGTGGACCAACACGAATTCGAGGTCTTTATGTGAAAATAAAATCAAACAAAAACAAATAAAATAAAATAATTGAAACAAATTAAAGCAGAAGAAAATAATTAGGACAATATATCTACATCTGGACCAAGCAAACCACTGCAAAATGTAGGTCAATATGGTTAAAGTTCGCGATCGGTCCAGATGGAAAGCGAACTGGATCGCCCGAGCAACCAATCAAATTGCACGATTGAACTCATCTGGACCGCGCGCGAAAGCAGAAAAATAATAACATTATCTTACGCTAACCGAAAAAGCCCAATAGACACGCGGTTTTCACAGTTCTCAGGGACTATGGTCGGAAAAGAGTATATTAAAGTAAAACGAGTTATAAAAAGGTACACCTCGATTTTTAGAGTACTAGAGAGTTCACGTGCTTTTCGTTTGACTTGAATGATGAGAATCATAACTATTCGACTATATGTACTGAGGATTAATTGGAGAATACTGGTTATAGTTCCCTTGACTATATGAGCGCCAATCCTATCCTGGGTAACCAAAGGGTTTTGTTTTCTCTTGCGCGTCGAGATGCGTCAGAAAGGTCGGAATGCGTCGAGAAGGCCGGAGACCGAGTGTAGTCATAGATAGACTTGACCGGGAATGGAAACCGCGCAAAAAAGCCTCTGGCACCAAGGGTACGCCAACTCAGGATTTACATAATAATAATAATAATAATTCGTATTTATAATGCGCAAATAATGCAAAGCAACATGTAATTGGTAAATTCACAGCATCTTCCGTTTGTAAATGTATTTCTTGACCTTTTGTTAGCTGGAGCAATAGTGCCAGCTTTGAATTTTATCAACTTTAATTTATTTTTGCATTGACATCTCTCTATATGAGATTTTAGTAAGCTTAATCGATTCCTTGACTTTCAAATATCATAAATAAAACAGTATTCCCCAGAGACAATAATATTAATAAAATATCAGTAACTTTGACAAAAGTGAGGGAAACTACTACATGTATATAATGAAATATGCAGTGAAAACTAAAACTAATTCAGATGAGGAAGTTTGGTATTTGCTGTCACGCAGGCTTAACTCGGAGACTACCAATCGTCTTATATTAATGAAAGAAAACTACAGGAAAATTAATTGGCCTGTTAATATAATATTGTTGATATGACATATGTCGATTGGGGGGGGGGGGGGGGGGGCTTATATAGCCTTAACGGAGACGTGCGGCCCAATAGGGTATGATTTTCAGTGTTCTATATGTCTAGAAAGTAGCCTGTTCCAGGCGTTCGGATAGTGGGGGAGCGACACGAAAAGACGGGCGAAGCGCGAAGAGTGGCGAGTGAATAATAGGCGTGGGGATTGGGGAGAGGGCAGGCTACTAGAAAGTGGTATCTTTATATATTGCCTAATGGTTAGCATACACGTTAATTTATAGAAACCTCACTACAAGCCAAATTTTTACTAGTTTTTTTTTGACGCAAATAGCATAAACATGAAACCGGCTCAGTGACTCCATAAAGGTGTGAATAAATTTGTAATCACTATTATATTATTGTCTTAAACGGGTATGATTTTGGGTTAAATGTCTTAGACGGGGTCTCAAAAATCGGAATTAAGTCTTAAACAGGGTAGGAAAACCAGAGATTTGTGTCTTAACAGGGTCAAGGTTTGAGCGTCTCGGCCTCACCTCCATACCCAAGCGTCTATAGAGTATCCCCCCCCCCCCCACCCCCACGGATATGTAGTTTGAAGGCAAACCGATTTTTTGAGTATATAACTAAAGATATGTTTTACCATTTATTTGATGTAAATTAGAGAATCGAAACTACTTTGCGTGTACAAAGTTCAGGTTAGACATAACCAGTTAGATACATAAATTCAAATGGAAAAGAAACAGTAGAAAGCGGCCGCGTCTGTCTGCAGCGCTGCAGTGTTGAAAGTCTGTCAACAGTCTCTCTACTTTCTAAGATCGCGGTGAGCGAACCCAGCAACATCTCGCTCGCGCTCGCTTTAAAAAAAAGAGTCGAGAAAATAGAGAGGCAATGAACAGTCTAAAGTGCTGATCTGTATAAGTGAGACTAATACAGCGTACATCCAGTACAACACTTGTTGAGTGCTGCAAATAATGTGGAACTTGTTCAGTGTATATTTTAGGAATAAAAAATAATATGTCTAATTAACTAAGCAAGAGTGACTGTTCAAAACATTTGTTCAACCTTAACAATAAATTTTAAGCTTTAAGTATGTAGTTTATCATGTATGGTAATAATTAAAAGGTTATAAACCACTCCCCGAGAACAGTGTTGTTGATTGGTTAAGCCAAGCCAGCATTACGCACTTTACAGCTGTAACAAAGGGCGCATTATTTTGGAACTATTCTGGCTATCCTCGGAATGAACGAAATAGTATTCCGTTCATAACGAAAATGCAATATATAGGTTCCAAAAGAACACGAACACCGTCTATTCCGAGTATTCCTATTCGGAATAGTCCCAAAAGAATTCGCCCAAAGCCTATATCACTTTTCATTCATGTGGAGACAATATACTAGAAACAAAAATAACAAACTTAATTTCTCTAGACAGTTTTTGATTTTTTTGCAGCTTCTCCTTTATCATGCCTATTCCCAGTTACGCTTTTTTATTTTATAGCAAACAAGGAAAATCACAATAGAGGCCAGATCTGGACCGTTGGGGCGGGTATCTGATATAAACTAAATAATGTTAGCATAATTTCCTTTGGTGAATATAAAGAATCCGACTAGCTGATTGGTCGAAAAATTCGGCATCTGACGCTACATTCACCTCGCTAGGAGGTGAATATAGGATTTTAAGGCGTGGCTGCTAAGCTGAGCCACATTTCGTGTGCTGGCAAGTAAAGATGGCGACCCTTTTTTGAATGAAATTTTCGTTTATTCTAAATACATCACTCCAAGTTCGTGTTATTCAAAGCATCAGAAATTTAGGTATTTGACTACCAAGACGTTTGGACGGAAAACCTTTTCAAGAAATGATATATTTTAACGCAATTAAAACTCGTCAAAAACAAACGTTTTTGTGTGGCCATCCAGGGCGGCCGTGTTTTGTGTCGGATGGAGTGACATAAATTTGCTTCTCTTCAGACCTAAAACTACTTATTTCAGGAAGGGAAGATAACTACAGCTGTTCTTATTCGCCTCAGGCTCAGTGAATATTGGTGATTATAATCCATCAAAATTTTTTCTCGCGCGCGATTGGTCTAAACACGTCACGTGACGCAGCCAGTGATATTCCCCAATTTTCAAAATTTGCCTTTTACTTTCGCACGTTCAGTTTTCGTCTCAAATAAATTGTTAAATTTAATAGAACGGAATGTTTTGAACAGACTAACAATATTTGTGAACGCCAACATAATTATTTTTATGTTTAAAACAGCTTGGCCGAGATCTTCCACGGCGGCAAACAGAGCGGCCTTGTGAAAAAATATTTGAAGGATAATAACTACAATAGCCTCCATTTGGAAACACTTTCAGTATGAAATCGACGTGGTTTATATTACTGTACCTCAATCATGTGTCTAGAAATCCACCTCAATGAAACACCCCGTTGTAATTCAGGCTACAGACGGTCAATACAAAGGTTTTTCCTTTGGTCGATGCCAGCATGTCCGACAGTCGTTGGAGCGCACGTAATTCAACACATAAACGTTCCATTATAAATGCATCATTACTTTTATTAGGTGCTGTACGGTGTCCTTAGACCAAACAAAATAATGTACGAAGGTTTTCATTGAATAACGGAGTCCAATATTCCGGTGATTTTTTCTCCATCGGCCAAAACACATCCCGGTCCACAAGTCAAATGATATCCTCGCATGGCGTTCGTGTATCGATCCGTACTCGTGGTACACAAGAAGGCATCTTTCGGGTTTTTCTCTGAAGAATCAGCCAATAAAATATCAAGAAGTAAAGCCAATTGACAATAAACTTGAAAATTAAATCAGTTTTAATAAACAACATTGAATTTTTAACATTCCATTAATGTTTTTCCATTAATTTTTTTGCAAAAAAATCCAAACATAATCTTGTGAATTTGTCAAGGTGACCGTTTTAATACGGGTCAAAACAATAAAAACAGCTCACTGGGACTTGCAAAAGGGTGGGTGACTGCGTCCTCTTAATAGAGGTGACTACTTAACAGAGGGAAAGTTTACAGTGATTAAGTGAAGCCAATTTCCAGGACTTTCACCACTGACGGCGTTACTTAAAAACAGGGCTGCTTAATACAGGTTTGACTGCACATTGTATGTTTAAACCAATGTCAGTGGCAGATCTAGGGAGGGGCCAGGGGAACTGCCCCCCTTTTCTTAAAAAATGGTTTGGTGAAACTCCCCCCCCCCCCCCCCCCCCCATCTTTTGAGCAAGAAAAGACCAATCTTCACTTCCTGACTTTCAAGCATGGAAACGCCGATCTTAACTTCAATTCAACTACCCCATCAGGCCCGCTCTTGAAGTTCAGCATGTCTGGATACACCACTGAATGTGAACCACTGTACCTCCAGTTGACACATCTATGCCAAACCAAAAGCAATAATTATTGTAACTAACAAAACTCACGCACTTGCAATATACAATGTACAGTAAGTCAGTGAACATCTTAACCAGACTATAACAATCAGGGGCAGATTCAAAGGGGGGAGGAGATTGGTTGGCTAGCCACCCTCCAAAATCCGCCCAAAAAATAAAATTAAGAACCATTTACATAGAAAATGAATAGAAGCGCACTGTAAAAGTTGCTGCTTTTTAGCTAGCCCTGTTCAAAAATTCTGGATCCAACCCTGACGGTACCTTTTGTGCATGGTATTGTGCAAAGAGAAGATCAATAAATTTACATAAGAAAAGAAGATAACATTTATGTTGAGCAAGTTCTTATTCAAAGTAACAGTAACACTGCAGAAACAGGTTTCAAGGCTGCTATAGATACCGTAAAAGCTCTATTAAGCCCCTGGGGGGCTTAATTAATTCTAGGCCCCAAGAAGGCGGGGCTTATTAGAGAGTGGGGCTTTTAAGCCCCCCCCCCTCTCTCTCTAATATTAGAGAGGGGGAACTTATTTCAAATCAACAATTTTCGAGAAAAATTCACATTATTTTTTCAAACTTTACTATCACTATCACAAACAGAACAAGAAATGGGTTATGTATCACCGTATTACAAATGTAATGCGTCATTTATACCCTAGCTGACCTAACTCAACGATAGTTCCAGAAATTAAAGGCCACGTCTCAATACAAAGTGACTGAAATGGCCAAAAAAAATTGCTGAAAAGTAATTTACATCAACCTGACGGAAGCGGGGGGGGGGGGGGGGGTCGTTGGGGGGGTTAATAGAGAGGGGGTTGCTTATTAAAAAATCTGACTTTCCAAAGGGGGGCTTATAAGAGAGGGGAGCTTAATAGAGAGGGGTCAAAATAGAGCTTTTACGGTAATGATATTGTCAGGGGAGTTCAAATATCAACTTCTCGTCACCATTGTTGCCCCTTGGGTTAAACTTTTTAACTGGCTTTAACTGTAACATTTATAATAAAATTATTAGGAAATAAAAAATATATAAAAGTAAGGCAATTTCTTAAAGTCCTTATGGCAATACAATTTAACCACAATTTACATGACAACATTTTCAAATGCAATAACACCCCGGGAATAACAGCACAATAACAATTGCAGCGTGCAACAAACAGCTTTTATTCTTCTCTCTACTCAATTTAACACCATAACATCCGAATTGGCTTTTGAAAAACACCTTAAGTAAATAGTTGAGCTTACCATGCACTGATTGAATGATGAAATCAGCCTCGTTCATTATATTACGTGTATTACCACAGTCTGAGATGTATATGCACGGTTTTCAACAAACATCAACCGGCGGATTTACGTCTTGATTTAACTGGCATGGGTCTAACTACATATTTACAATTTTTGCACTGTACAGCTCCGCAAATGATCCCGGGACCGCAAATGATCCCCGACCGCAAATGATCCCCAAATTGCGACCGCAAATGATCCCGAACCGCAAATGATCCCCAGAGTGGACCGCAAATGATCCCGCTAAAAATCGAGGAATGGCGTAGACGGTGAACCCGATTTTTTTCCATTCATCTGGAACGAGAATGGAGAGCGGGCACACTTGGC
>MU827380.1:77740-104723 GCA_029204205.1 Desmophyllum pertusum
ATACTCATCGATCTGTTCTCGGGGGATCTTTTGCGTTTGCCCGTTACTTGCTCGCCTGTTCAACAGAGGGAACGAAGGACCACCTGGGTACGAGAAACAGACCAATTTCGGGGATCATATTAATATTCTAACTTGGCTCCGGAGGGCGGGTTAGGGGAATAAAAACAAAAGGAAATCGACAATAAATCATATCGAGGCTCTGCAGGGATGAATAGAATACAGTTATTTTGTTTTTAATTTCCCACTAAGCCTCGGAGCCAAGTCTAGAAATAGTTCAATATATCGAAATTGACATACACTATATTAAAAGTACCTCGTTCCCAAGGGTCTTCTCGTTATTGCAAGATGGGCGGCTCGGTCGAGAGATAGACAAAGTTTTCCGTTTCTGCATATTTATACTCCATCAATGACTTACATTTTAACGCACCCGATATGGAACATTCGTGATACGATGTCTGATTCATAAAGGTAAGTTCTGAAAGAATTTAACATTTAAAAATAAATAATACCAAGTAGTGAGCCTTAGTCATAAAAATCTATATTCTAACGTCGATACACACCAGTACTAAGTGTGCTGAATATTAATGAAATTGTCCCGGGAATTGTTCTTAACATTTAAGTTACAGTGTAAATTTGTTCTGGGAACGTATCTCCATAAAAAACAGTGAACCAGTATAAGCTCATCGGCTGTTTGTTGTCACATTACGTCATGCCTCGTGTTCAGAGGACCATCATGCCTCGGGACCAGAAACTGTGAACTAGTTGTGGATCCGCCATCTTGATCTCATCGTGTATATTTATCCTCTGTTGAGTTAATTAAAGCGTTAGGTCTATAGTTACGAAGCAATCCTGTGACATGGATGTCAGAAGCGGGATAGATCTACGCCAGCAGAGGAATCACCAGCATTAAGACAGCTAAGGAAACCGGTGCGTACGATTTAAACAGTGTTGACTACAAGGTCTTTATATCGTTGCGATTCAAAATGAGCGACTTGGTTGGTTTCGATTTACCGAAAATGGACTGGACCCCTGGCCCAGATTTGTTTACTAGATACAAGAGGTTCGGCCAAAAGTGTGAACTACTACTTGATGGCCCACTGAAGCTCGAGACAGCACTCAGAAGTGAAAATACGTTTTACTGTGGTCAGGTGACTATGGTCTGGATTTATTCAACACCTGGGAACTAACAGATGAACAACAGAAGGACCTGAAAGAATATTGGACAAGATTTGAAGATCATGTTAAACCACAAGCGAACCATATCTTGAACAGATATTACCTACGAAGCCTGAAGCAGAACAACCGCCCCCTAGATGCCTTCCTGACTGAAGCAAGACTACTTATACAGAGTTCTGGCTTCCCACAAGAGTTACACGATGAACTCATGCGTGATACATTAGTCTTTGGCACTGACTCGGGAGAAGTCAGAAGAAAATGCGTTGCCCGAGGTAACGAATTAACCTTCACAAAAGCAAAGGAAATCGCACGTACCGATGAAGCTACCCAAATGCAACTGAAAGCAATGAGTGACCGTTCATCCCCCGCTAACCAAGCAGATGGTGAAGTGAATGCAATAGGTAGAGGAAACCAGCCACACCAAAGGAGCTACAGTGGCAGAGGAAAACAGACGGGCCTGACAATAATCCAAGACAGTGCTACAGGTGTGGAGATACCCCTCACACCAAAGGTGAACAATGCCCAGCAACTGGAGTAGTATGTTACAACTGCAACAAACGTGGTCATTTCAGCAAAATATGCAAATCTAAAACAAGGTCAGATGTCATGGCCCTACAGAAAGACCCACAGCCTGATGGTGCAACAGGTGAATGCCCAAGTTATGACAGAGTCTTCCTGGGAACATTAGAAGCCCAACAGAGTCCTCTGTTACATCCAAGGCCTCAGTACTCCGATGATAGCTGGCATTGAGCAGGAAAAGAACCGCACCAAAGTTATGACCAAGATCCAGGTCACAGCGAATCCCAGCCATACGCATACCATACCCCTAACTTGCAAAGTTGACACTGGCGCAGAAGTTAATGTTATTTCCAAAGAAGATTACGACAGAATCATTCCCAGTCCTCAGCAAAGACACCTCGGCCCTACACAATTTAGGATTACTGCATATGGAGGCCATACCATAAAGGACCCTTGGTACCTGCCAACTGTACGTCCATCAAAATGGCAGGCATTAAAGAGATCATTTTCAATGTTACTGAAGTACCAGGACCGGCAATGCTCGGTTGCAAAGCCTGCGAGGAACTGGACTAATAAAATTCAACTGCAGTTTAGAAACATCCAAGCAAGACAAGGAGACCTACCCCGAAGCAAATGCACCCTCCAAACCACAACAAAGGATTGACACTCAAACACGCCCCCCATTGGATGAGGAAAGCTTCCTTAAACGATTTCAGTGACTGTTTTGAGGGCCTGGGAACCTTCAACATAAAGCCCTACCACATCACCTTGGACCCCAATGCTGAGCCTGTCATCCACGCACCACGTGCCGTGCCAGTACACCTACAAGGCATGTACAGAAAGGCAACTTGACAACATGATAGAACTCGGCGTGCTCATACCAGTAAGGCGAACCCACAGACTGGGTTAACAGTATTGTCCTTTCTGAGACAACTAATGACAAAGGAGAAGTCACAAAGATCAGAGTCTGCCTTGACCCACGTGACTTAAACAAGGTAATAAAGCGTGAACACTACTACACTAAGACAATTGATGAAGTGGTTACACAGCTTCATGGTGCCAAATTCTTTAGTGTAGTTGATGCAAAAAAAGGCTACTGGCATGTACCCTTAGATGAAGCCAGCTCCTACCTAACTACCTTCAACACCCCGTTTGGGAGATTTCGTTTCACCCGACTCCCGTTTGGCCTTGTTGTCTCGCAGGATGTGTTTCCAAAGACACTTAGATTCAGCACTAGATGGCCTGAAGGGAGTAACCGGCATTGCTGACGATACATTTGTGTATGGAGCCACAGAGGAAGAGCATGATGCAAACATGGCGAACCTCATGAACAGATCCAGAGAGAAGGGGATCAAATTTAACAAAGACAAAATACAGCTTAAGTGTCAAGAAATAAGCTTTTTTGGACACAAATGGACCCCTGGTGGAATCAAGCCAGATGACAAGAAAGTATCTGCAATTCAGAACATGATTCCCCCTGAAAACCGCAAAGATCTCCAAAAGCTTCTTAGGCCTCGTAAACTACCTCACAAGGTACTCAGGTCGATTGGCTAGCATCACAGCACCACTGCGCGAACTCATGAAGAAAGACATAGCCTACGTATGGGGACCTGAGCACGACAATGCATTCCACCAGGTCAAGAAAGAGATCACATCAATGGGAGTCCTCAGATTCTTTCGATCCAAAAGTCGAAACTGTCATCCAAACCGATGCTTCTCAGAAGGGGCTAGGAGCTGTCCTACTACAGCAAGGGCAACCAGTATGCTATGCCTCGAAAGCACTCACAGATACAGAAAGAAACTACAGCAAACATTGAGAGAGAAACACTGGGTGTAATATGGGGTCTGGAGAGGTTTAACTACTTCATTTTTGGAAAGCACTGTACAGTAAACACTGACCATAAACCTCTCGAGTCAATCTTTAAGAAGAGCCTGTCCAGTTGCCCACCCAGACTGCAGAGGTTCTTAATGAGAGCCCTGAAATATGATGTCACTGTTCACTACGTGAAAGGTCCTGATGTACCGATAGCTGATGCCCTCTCCAGAGTCAGCCCCCAGCTTGCCCCTGCAAATGGCCAACTTCCAGAAATATGTGTCCACCACATCACACAAAACCTCCCTGCGTCCCCAACAAAGTTGCAACAGATTCGAGACGAGACAGTGAAGGACCCCACCTTGTCGTTGCTAAGTGAAATAATTTTCAAAGGATGGCCCCAGAAAAGAGAAGAGTGTCCGCAATCAGTCCACGACTATTGGAATTTTAGAGAAGAGTTGACCATCGAGAATGGCCTATTGCTTAAAGGGGACCGCATTCTGATACCTCCCACTCTCAGGCCCGAAGTCCTCAACATCATACACCAAGGCCATTTGGGGCAAGAAAAATGTCTGCTACGAGCACGCACCATCTGTCTTTTGGCCTGGAATTACAAAGGAAATCGTCAACCAAGTTAACCAGTGTGGGCCCTGTCAGAAACATCAGAGAAAAGCCCAAAAAGAACCAATACTACAGCCACAACCCCCATGCCGACCATGGGAGAGACTTAGCTCAGATATGTTTGAGTTCAAAGGCCAGCAATACCTCCTGTTGACAGACCAATACAGCAGATTCCCCATCATCAGGAGACTCACAAGCACCACATCATCTGCAGTTATTAACAACTTAAAGAGCATCTTTGCTGAGCACGGCATCCCTTCACAGCTGATAACTGACAATGGACCGGCAGTACAGCTCAGCAGAATTTAAGCTCTTTATGAGTTCCTATGGAGTGGAGCACATCACCAGGCTCTCCGATGTATCCTCAATCAAAACGGGTCTGCCGAACGAATGGTCCAGACTGTAGAAAACATTCTCAAAAAAGTGCGAGGAAGACGGGGAAGATCCCTACCTTGCTCTTCTGTCCTACCGAGCCACACCCTTGGATAACCACCTGAAGTCCCCTGCAGAACTGCTTACCAGCAGGACATTCAAAACCAGATTACCCATGTACCAACGGGACCTTCCTGACAGCTCTGACCACAAAGCCATGAAAGCTAGATTCGTAACGCGTCAAGAGAAACAAGCTTATTACTACAATCAGAATTCCGGACCACCCAAGAAAACCATTGGAAGCTGACCAACCCATCCGCATGTATGATCACCGCTCGCAAATCTGGCAGCCCGGTGTCATTGTAAAGCCTGCCAAAGAGCCAAGGTCTTACATTGTCAGATCCAATAGCACAGGTGCCACCTATCGACGAACACGATCCCAACTAAGACCAGATGCAACCGCGATAAGCGATCCATACCGCCCTCAAATGGAAACCCAAGTGTACCACCAAGGCCCCGAGATACTCCAACAGGCAGCCACAAATAACCCTGTCCCAGTTGGGCATGTGCAGATACCACAGCTGAACAATACAGTAGCCAGACCGGAATCCAACATTACCTCACAGAACGAGGCTCCCCAAAGAACGCCAGAAACCGCAGGGCGATATGTAACCAGATCCGGGAGAACTGTGATGCCCACACAAAGGCTAGACTTATAGGAACAAGTACATTAAGAAATGTCCTTTTCACTCAGCATTGTGATATGCTATAGATAGAATAGGTTCCACTCGTTGTTGTTCTTGTTTTTTTTATTATTGTTGTTATCGAAAGAGAGGGAGATGTCACATTACGTCATGCCTCGTGTTCAGAGGACCATCATGCCTCGGGACCAGAAACTGTGAACGAGTTGTGGATCCGCCATCTTTGATCTCATCGTGTATATTTATCCTCTGTTGAGTTAATTAAAGCGTTAGGTCTATAGTTACGAAGCAATCCTGTGACAGTTGTAGCAAAGTTGTAAATATTTAACCTAACGTTTAGTATAAAAGTTTATACGTTGTTTATATCAGTTGTGATTTCGAGCTTCGATTAACAACAGCTGTGAATGTTTTCATTGACAAGGTGTAATTCAATGGAGTATGTACACTGTAGGTAGACAGGTGGCTGGTGCTTGAATTTGTGCATGTTTGTGTCCAAGCACAATCCACTGCATGGAAAAAAGTGTCTACAATATGCGAGCCAGCGAGGCAGGCGTGCGAGCCAGGCGAGGCATGCGAGCCATGCGAGGCATCGATCAAAACATGCGAGGCATGCAAGCCATATATATTTTTTATAGTTTTTCGCCATGTAGGTCGACAGTCAAATTGTATTAGCTACAATATTGAGCCAAACAACACAAACTGTCACGCATTATGCGCAAGTCACGAATATGTAAATTTGATTCATTTCAGACAAAAGAAGCCCTATAAATGGAGCTACATCTCTTGTTTGAATCATCCAAACCCATCTTCGGCATCGGACATCGTCGGATCATCTTCGGCAAAATCCGGAAAGCGTCGAAACATCTTCTTAAAATACAAAGTTTGCTTCTTAGGGTACCAGTTGAGGGCAACCTCGTCCCCAGGGCCATCTCCGCTTTCAATATGGCGGGTGGGCGCGAAGAAGACCCTGGCGAAGAGCAGGTCACATGTCTCCAAAATATTGGAGATTTTGATTGTTTCAAAATGGCGGCGGGCTCGCGATTGGCTAATTTTGTGGTCACGTGACCTGCTCTTCGCCAGGGTCTTCTTCGCGCCCACCCGCCATCTTGAAAGCGGAGATGGCCCTGGGGACGCGGTTGAGGTGAGGGCGAAATCCCGTTTCCGAGACGGGACTGGGCCCGCGATGCAGAAGTTGCTAAGCAACATGACGTAATCGTCAATAAATCATGCTTATTAATCTACAAACGACAGTTTTCGAATGCAGATTGATGCGAAATTCCCAGAGCGTGTTCCCCTGATCTCATATATACATACATATGTAAAAGTAGCTCAGATAATCACGTTTTCAAAATTGATATTAAAGAAAACTCGCAAAGAGGCAAAGTGCGCATCTTGCAATACCTCAATTTCATTTGGAGACCTCCAAGCTAGCACAGAGGGCCCTTACATAATTTTTAATTTAATATGGATAAAAGGACATTTTATTTCTGTCCATGGATGCGTATCAAAGTTGCCAATAAACTCATTTATAAAACCATTCCAATCTGAAGTGACGGGTGTGATAGTCGGAATTTCGGAAAAGAACCCCTAAAAGGTACCAGAATCTTGTTGTGTGGGCATGGCTCAAATTTATTTTCACCCCTGGCGACTAGCCCCATTCTCGACCCCAGGCCTTCGCTGCTTTTATTGACTGCGCAAAAGAGAAGAGCTCTGGGGTAGAGATTGGACTCGCGCATAATGCGTGACAGTCCTCAGGGCCTTCTCGGTATTCAAAATGGCAGCAGCGAGAGAAGACGGTCATTTACATCATCGATTCTCTCGACCTACCAATTTGACTGTCGACCTACATGGCGAAAAACTATAAAACAATATATGGCCCGCATGTCTGGCTTGTATGTTTTGGTCGATGCCTCGCATGCCTCGCACGTCTGCCTTGCTGCCTCGCTGCCTCGCAGATTGTGCATACCCCTGCATTTTACCACAATACATTGTGAACCTAACACAGCCAGTAGCATTCTTGTCCCCAGAGACCACGATCCGTATTTATCAGCGTATTTGTCCAACCTTCCTCCCCAATATCAATGTTGTTCTGTCCTAAAAATAAAAAATACATGCTCTATATGCAGATTGAATAATTTGTCTCAACTAGTTTGGCTGATATTGTTAGTAGTTATTTTCATGACACCATATTCATGGGGTAAACACTAAGTTCTGGAATCAATGTGCACACTCAATGTAAGAATTGAGGTTGAAACGTATTGCTGTTTGGACCATGGATCCCAGTTTATATATAGCATGAAGCCGACTCTCAAGGAGGGATATTCCCCCCACCCCCAGCATTTTTTTAGGTTTCCTGAACAGCTCGCTGGTACCATTTACATGTACACTCCTGGGTGGAGACTCATGAGGCACTGTGAGAGTTAAGTTTCTTGCCCAAGCACACAGCCAAGTGACCTCTGGTCAGGTGCTTGAACCAGGACCGCTCAATCTGGAATCAAACGTGCTATAAACCATTAGGCCACTGGGTCTCCTACAATGTTAGAAATGACTTGTTGTAAATGTTTGCCATTGGAGTCTGGATATTAAAGGGAGTGTTTCACGGTCCGGCTCATGTGCGGGCTTATCATTTTTTTAAAAAGCCCACTCACATGTACTTCTCAATACTTCAGTAATCCCATACTATAATAATAAATAATTATTATTATAGTATGGGAATATTAGTCCAAGCGAAATGACGTACATGTATGACCAAAATTCACTGAAAATTTCAACGGAGTACACAGACGATGTCGACATTGAATACAAGAATAAATTACAGAATAAATTGTCCGGGCTAAACACTTTATTCTGGTAATTTATTCTGGTATTTATTGTCAACATTAATTATTTCTTGGTGTAAAATCCGTTGAATTTTTTGGTGAATTTTGGTCATTCATCGTTTTGCTTGAAATGGACTAATAATATTATAGTATATGATTTCTGAAATATTGAGAAGTACAATCATGTGAGTGTTTTATTAATGGATAAAGTTGATAAGCCGACACATGCGCTGAACCGTGAAAACCCCAGGGGGGTACTCCAGACTTAAAGTGACGGGGAGGTTCAAATGGGGACATAAATTAAAACCCAAAACAATTCCTTGGGCTTGAAGCGGAACCCCCAAAAATCCCCTGAACCAAAATTAAACCCCCAAAAATCCCATGCTAATATTAAAAACAACCGCTTTAACAACAAGTGTGCGTGAATTAGATATCCGTTGCATGTACGTACGGTAACATTTTTTTCTACCGCAAACCAATTGTTTTGAATATCTAAAAAAATACTTGCTAAAATGTTCTTACTCAAAAAAATCCTGAATGTCAAACCCCCCAAAAACCTTCGCACCTCCCTGTCACTTTAAATCCGGGAGTACACCCCCCCCCCCCCCCCCCCCCCCCCCTGGGCGTGAAAACACTCCCTTTAAATGAGAGCTTTAGGTATTTAAATTATTAAATCCTGACATCAACTCCCAGCTGTCTCCTTTAATTTTTTCTGTTATTTGGGTGGATCACTGTACAATACATGTAGTTCTCAGATTGTGTGAAATTGAAATTTGTTGTCATACATGTATAAAACATTATGTTCTGGTTTCTAGTGTAGTCATTAAAATTGCATAGTGACACTTATTTTAAATAATAATATGTAAAAATGGTTTAAAATATGTTTCATTTCATTACTCGCTTTTACAAAAGAAATAGAAAATGCTGGTGATTCTTGTTTACTAATGCAAACTGAACATTTGGGAGAATTTAGATCACTAAAATATACATGTAAACCCTTGCATGCAGCTCAGGTTCACCTTAGAAAACATTCAAATTATCCCAAATTTCATTGTGTTTGCAGCAGCCAATTAATTTTCTTTTAAGTAGCATCAGTGAAGTTGTCTAAGTAAAGTGGTGATTATTACTTTTGATCATGGTATTATAGTAGCATGGTAGCAATGATTAAATACATCAGACTCAGTATGCTATAGTTTAAAATTCCATTCCTGCTGTTGTTAGTGATCGACGAGTACTTTCCAAGGGAGTGGGAGCTTTAAAATAGATACCAGCTTTAATTATTTGTGGGAGGCATATTGAGCCAATGGTCAGTACATTGAAGCAACCTGAATCAAGCAATCCAGATTCATTCACTGACTGGGGGTGATAGTGGTCTTCGGGCAAGACGCTTGCATCTTACAGTGCTAATCTCTCCACCCAGTAAATGGTGGGTTCGATTACCAGCTGCTGTTCGGGGACTCGGGAGAGTGGCGGAAATTGAGCCTAAGTAAATGGGTGCCGGCAACTTGTTAGGACAACCTGACAATAAATGCTGGGGTGGTAGGGTAGGGTTTAAGCATTCCCATGTAGGTGGAGTAGCAATACTCTTGGTCACATCATGTTCACATCATGCATGCTATTCAGGGCTAACCTGAGATGGAAGTTATACACATACTATTCCATTCAGGTATCATACATATAGTATTCCCTCCATGCTGCCTCCATGCTGTAGAAACAGCATTAAGCAGTAGCTGTCCTATACGAGTAATGTAGCAATAGTAGAATGTACTGTTCACTCAATATTTAGACTTGATAATTAACAATAAATTCTGTTATGCTACATTAATTATGTTAGACTGTGGAACTGATGCAGTGGCCTAATGGTTAGTGCATTGAACTCTGGAAAGAAACGGTCCAGGCTCGAGCGCTGGCCAGGGTCACTGTGCTGTGTTCATGTACATGTAGTGCCTCTGTTCACCCAGAAGTATAAATGGGTACAGCCGAATTGTCAGGGCAAACTTGACTAAAATCTTGGGGTTACCGGAATACATGACTTGTACTGGTATACATAATCAGCTTTTTCAAGGCACAAATAAAAAAAAATGATGAAGTGTTCAAAATGCTATTGTTAAAAAATCTCCCTCCCCCTCCTGCCAAATTAATAAATAGAGTTGTAATCACTAATGTATTTTAACAAAACATAAATAAAATCTGAACATGTGTGCACTCAAAAATGCCAATCAAAGAAATGTTTGACCCCAAAAATATATGGAATAATTGTCAATTAATTAATTGCATGGTAATAACATGAGAGCAGTATAAACCCATTACAAAGTAATGTAATGTCTTCTCTCCTTAAAAAAAATATATCTTCCACATTTCAGCTTTTACTAATGACCACACCCCACATATTATTTTACAAGCTGTCATGATAAAATTAATAATGTATACTATAACTCCCTTTCCAAGCTTTGTTTATTCTTATAATCTGTGTTTATAGGCATTTCCATGTGATTAAACATTATTTGTACAGGCATAGTACATTTATTTTGTTTACTGTCTTGCTCTTTGACCTCTTTGATAAGCCAAGCAATGAAGAAGACTGTTGGGAAATTTGTGAGGAGGAAGAAAGCAGAGAAGCCACGAGTGACTGATGCACCTGAAACTGAACATAAAGTCAACCATGGTGCAAGCAAGGTACACAATAATTAATAATTAATTATGTCTGATATTCAGAGAATTTGAAAGCAGTACTATTGGAAAGGCTTAGAAGAACAATTGCAATCATGATGGTGGTCACATGTTAGGGAGCTCTATGGGATACCTGCTCGGTGATTCCACAGGAATGCTGCCAATTGTTTTCCCATGATCCCAAGCAATTGGCCACTCATGATCACAGGCTATCCCCTTAGGAGAAGATCAACTGAATAACTTAGTTACTGACAATAAGTTGTATTTTTCAGGAGCTGGCCGAGGGCGACATGTTGACTGACCTGGACATGTTGTATATGGCTATGGCTGAAGTTGATAAAGTTCGCCACTTCAATACATTTTGCTACAGTCTAAATATTACCAGCTTGAATACCTTACTGGATTACAATTCTAAAGACAGCACTATACTGGATCCTGCTGAAATCGATATTATAAAAGAGAGAATTGAACACAAATACTTCAATTTTAAAGACCTTACAAAGGTAACTAAAACAGAGGAAACAAATGTTTCAAATAGACATAACATGTTAAGAATCCCAACTGGCAAATCTCAACATGGACAACCCATGTCCATTTTGTTGCACATTCTCCAGAAGAGCAGAATGTGGTGATACATGTATCCGGGGGGGGGGGGTACTCCCCAGGGTGGGGGTGTGCGGCACGCTTCTTGAAACCCTTACCCTATTTTCAGACCAAAATATGTGATTTTCCCTACCCTATTTCAGACCTGACCCTTAAAATTTTAAAAGTCAAAATGGCAAAAATATATACCCTATTTCAGACCAGTAGGCAAAACATACCCTATTTCAGACCTAAATGCTCAAAATCCATACCCGTTTTCAGACCAAAACGGCTCAAAAACCATACCCTTTGGCGCCGCACATTCCTTACATTTATATAGCTTATATTATAAGGGAGTACCCCCCCCCCCCCCCCCCCCCCGGGCATGTATCACTTTGTTGCCTTCCAAAGGACGGCTAAGAAATGTATCAAGATGTACAACGCACATGCAAAATTATTGCACTGCTTATTAAACCTTTGGTTTATGTGCTGGTGCCATGGCATTGCTGTTGCCTTTGTGGGTTGTTTAGCTCTGTCACAGCCAAAGTCAACTTTTGTCGACATTTGGAGGAGAAGCCATTGAACCACTTGTGGTGTTCAATAAATTAATTGGTGCAAAATTGGTGGTAAAATAGGCCAATGCACCTTTAATTGATCAACGTCTCATTTCCAGGCTTTTGGAATGGTTAAGACCAAAACTTTTCCAGCTGATAGAAAGGAGACAAAGAGTGGAAGATATCCATTTTCATGGATATACGTAAATAGTTAATTTAGCATCCCGTTTTTAATTTTGAGTTCTGAGTCCATTATGACCGATGCAAACACGAAAGGGGGCTTGGAAGAACTCAAAAGTTCATCAGTATTTTCAAATTCTCCCAAAAACTCCCTCGAATATGGTTTATGTGAGCACAATTAAAATGTTTACCATTTTCTATTTGTTTTATGAAATAAAGCCTATAAAATGTGACATGACATCATACCGTCCAGTGTTTCCATAAGTTAATCAGAGCGTGCGTTAAATGAACAAAATTGTATAAAACTAGGTTAAAATGTGACAAACGTAACCCACATACTACTGGGGTTAGTGTTGTTGATGTCCGAGGATGCCGCGGAAGAAATTATGGTAATTAAGTTGAGCTTGGCAGAAATATCATTAATTTGTTGATCAATCAGTAGTTTCGGGAAGGTGTGGAGTTTGAAAGAGATGAGAAAAAGGATCACAAGGTTAACGTGATGCCGAAGTATGTTTGTGCAGTGCGAGTGTATCATTTTTCTATATATAACATGTGTGTTTCTGATGTTTTTGCAGAAATACAAACAAAGTAAACTGGTTGAAACTTGTGAAATCAAGAACATACCAATAATCCAAAAGAAAGACGTAGCTGTGACGAGGAATTTAAAATACGGCCCGTATGCAGGACAAGTGTGGTGAAGCCCAGTGGACTAAACCTGATGGCAGTAGGGTTTGTTTCTACAATCATTTTGCATAAAAAATTATAGGGCTAAATATTTATAAATAAACAAGGTTTAGACAGGGTTTAACAAAACCGTGGTCTTACCCGAATTTAAACTGGCCAACCTAAATTTGTTAACGTCATTTACAGAAAACCCCGTTTAGAATAGAAGGTGTATAAACACAGAATAAAAAAACAATTAGCTTAATTAGACTTCCTTTAAATATTCGGCCCATAGACCTTATTCATAAATGGCAGCTGATTAATTATTCTTTTATATTCATGCCAATCAGCCCCCCTAGCCTCGTTAGTATTACCCTGCGAGACAGAGATTCACTTCTCTTTTCGCGCGCGACGAGAAGGAACCTCTGCACACAACCGCTCGATTTCCTATCGTGCATGCGCGAACTACGTCACTACAATACTCGCGCGCGCGCTAATTGTGCGCGTAAGCTTTTGAATTTCTTTGGCATCTGTTGGCAATTTTCTCGGTAATTTCTTCGGGAAAGGGTTAGTTCAGTTAGTAGAATATAGTTTTTTCAATAGATGATTATGGTTTCTCCTGATTTAGCGAGTTTGAAGCAGTTTTTTGAAAGGAAAATTTTGTACTGACGCATACAAGTGGCCCGTACGCGTGATGAAGCGCGTGCAAGCGCGCGCTCTTCTAGGTTTTAACCGGTTAAAAAACCAGTATTTTGTTAATTTATTCATCCCAGATTTGGGACGCGGCAAGATCAAAGGATCATGCGGTTGTGTGCAGAGGTTCCTTCTCATCGCGCGCGCGCCGTAAGAGAAGTCAATCTCTGTCTCGCAGGGTACGTTAGTATGTGCAAAAATCAAAAGAATTTTTACTCTAAAATGAGGTTAGCATGAATATAAAAGAATAATTAATCCACCGCCATTTATGAATAAGGTCTATAATGTTTGCTTATTTGTATGTATGTAAAGTTCTATGTTTTTTGTTTGCTTGTCTCCAAACAGGAAAAAGTTTGTCTCCGCTATGATGAATTTAAAGAACACGAGTTCTTGCATGAAGCAGAAATGGCAAATGTACTCCGTCACAAGGATATCCTTGCCTTCCATGGGGTGGTCATAGCCAGCTCATATTCACCTTCTCTGGCTTTAGTAAGATATTAATAAGTTATTTGTCAACCTTAACTTCATAACTTAATTGTTCCTTGTCCTTTTATAACGAGTGAAGGCACAATCCACGATTTCTCCAGTAATGTAGCTTAAAATATTATATATAGGTAAATATTTATGATTATTTTTGAAATATGAATAAAATAGGGTTGAGGGTAGTCTATTTAGATGACCGTCTGTCAGCTAAAAATTATTATTTTAAATCTTTAGTTCAAACGTCTGTAGTCCAGATGTCAAGACTCATTCTGTGTGCCTTCACCATTAATACATGAAATTGCAAAACAGCGAAAATATAAGGGCTGTATTGAAAGTCAACGGATACATTCTTGGACCTACCATCCTGCCAAAATTATTTGGGACACTTAACAAAATACCACTGAGAGACAAAGCTCCCCCCCCCCAGGGGGTAAAGAGGGAGGGAAAGTGTGTGTGTGTGGGGGGGGGGGGGGGGTGAAGTTAGATAAGGACTCTGTTACACGAGACTCCCTGTTTCGAGGCTAAATTTCGGTCCTGAGGTTGAACAAATTTTTGGTCTTGAGGGTGAAGAAATTTTTGGTCCCGAGGGTGAGGAAAGTTTGGGTCCCAAGGGTGAGGATAGTTTGAGTCCCAAGGGTGAAGAAAGTTTGGGTCTCAAGGGTGAGGAAAGTTTGGGTCCCGAGGGTGAGGAAAGTTTGGGTCTCGAGGGTGAAGAAAGTTTGGGTCCCAAGGGTGAGGAAAGTTTGGGTTCCAAAGATGACCAAAGCACTTTGACTGTATCTTCCTTTTTGTCATTGGAAGGTAGTAGAATTTGCAGAGTATGGAAGCCTTCTCCAACCAGTACAACATCACACTGTGGAACGACTGTGTAAATTTACAATCCAGGCTGCAACTGCTTTGGAACACGTAGAGAAGAAGAAGGTCATTCACCAGTCAGTCAAGTCTTACAATTGTCTGGTTGTTGCAGATCACCAGGTGAGCTTACCTGGTGAACTTTTTTTGTGAATTTTGCTATGTTGTGTAGCTAATTATTATCAGTTTAGTTTGGCTGTTAATGTTACATATAGTCTCAGTGAAGCTTGGCATATTTTTGGTTACAAGAAAATAAATAAAAAAATGATCAAGAATGTAAAACTAAGTGGTCTAAAAAACAACCAAACAAGAAAGTAAATACATGTCTGATGTGGTTGAATATGGACCCTGCAAGTGTCTGGCTGCATGGATAGATAGGGATGCGGAGCTATTTTTTGAAACTCTTCGTTTTTGTATTATATCTGTAATTTTGTTACACACTTGTAATAAAGTCATATATTCTGTAATTTTTCTTTCAACTTGTCACACAGCAAGTTGAAAAGTGTTTTTGTGCATATTACCACAGAATTGCAAGTTGCGACAACATGTTGGTCTACTTCGCACAATATGTTGCCGCAACTTGCAGGGGTTTCATTAATTTTGAAGTAAGCGGCTTTATACCATGGTGGAATAGGCGGCTGTGACCATTAGGGCCCCTTTATACTAGGGGGTATGCTCCCCCCAGAAAATTGTGTAAATGTAGAAGCTCGGAAATGCAATTTCCAGCATTCTGGGAGTTCAAGTATAGTGCTTTATTACACGACATGGCATTTTAGAGTGCAAATACGCACAAAGACGAGAGCAGATATGAGACCGTATTACACGGGTCTCAGTCCCCCTGACCGCGCGCTACGGAAAACACTGTTTAAAGCCTATATTTTAGGAAAGATATTATGTCGTATAATAAACAATTTATTCAGCGGAAAGTTGTGTAATACGGCTGGGTATTTTTACTCGTAAAAAATAAACCCAGCCGTATTACACAACTTTCTGCTGAATAACCTCTATATATATATGACAATTTTTATCGATCACAATAGATCTCATGTATTTTAAAACGATCTTGCGATTATTCTATATGAAGTTTGGAGTTTAAAGACTTACACTGTTATAGTCGTTGTTTTTTTCTTTCATAAATCTTATACATGTAAGTAAACTCTCAGAAGGCCAGAAGGCTTGATTAGTAAGCGGCGGCAGAGTAGACCGCCGGTAGCTGGCTTCTAATGAAACCCCTGGCAACTTGTTGCCGTAATATGCGCAAAAACACTTTTCAACTTGCAACACCAATGTTTCGTGACAGGTTAAAAGAAAATGTTGACCGTATTGTATCCGGACTAATTAAAATTATGTATTTTGAATTTTTCATCAGCTGAAGCTTGCAGGCATTGGGGCTTGTCGTTTTGAGAGCGAAGTGACAAAGTTGGTGTTCCTTATTTTCTGTTTTACATGACTTGTTCAAAAATAATTTACTATTGTGGGTTTGATTGCCACCCTTTGCTGGAATCTGACTCCTAATGCACCATTGGCAGTTTTTATTTTATGTGGCTTTACTGGGTGGGATAACTATACATGTAGTCCCACACACAACCCTGAGGCACATGTTCTTAACATTTTCTTGAGTTTTGGCCCTTTTCATCCTCAACATTATAAAAAGATGGTTCTTGTAAAAAAAAAAAAAGTGGAAAGTTCTGTATTTAAAGTACACAATGTATTGTTATAAATTATCTTATTTTGACGAGAAACGTGAAATTGTTTGTGAAATTGTAAGGTTTTGTACGTATGTTTACAGTGGATTTGAAATCTGTAAAGGGACACAATAATTTTGGAAAGCTATAGCCATTACAATACAAAATAGAAAAATGTTGTCGAACGTAGGAATTAAGGAGCCAAGCGCCCAAGCCCCTTTTATAATGCGCTTTCGTGTTTAATCTTTGATCTCATAATGTTATTATTTTGTTACTTGATTGTTCTGTCTTGTTAACTTTGCAGGGATAGCCAAGTCTCAAATTATATACAGGCGGATGTAGTGTACATGTTTGCCAATCTTTTTTCTGGCTCATTTGCCAGTTATTTACGACCAATTGAAGACATGTCGTCAATTCTCGTGAGTTATTTCATTGTTATGCTGTTCGTATAGGAAAATCATATATAACGCGAGTGCAATTCGTGATTTATGGGCACGACTGATGTTTTGAAAGTTCTCAAAATTACACGAGCCTTAAGGCGAGTGCAATTTCACTGGTTTCCAAAGTGCTCACATGTTTTATTTGAGCGTGCAGGCAAACCAAGCATGAACTTTTTGAAAGAATTACAATACTATAGTTTAGAAAACATTTTATAACCATTAACTTGGAAAGCTTATTTTCAATGCCATTAAGCGGCAAAAACGTCTCTACTGAGCTCTACTTGTCCGGTACCGTTTATCACAATTGCGTATTATTGCACTCTATATAAACCTATTTATGCATTCGTCATTGACCAATCAGAAGCTCTGCATATTTTGTTGAGTATATTATAAGCCGGATTATTGTTTTTTTGTCACATCAGTGATCTATAGTATGCGCCATTTGAGCGTCGCATGGCAGATCGCAAAAATCCAAACCATAATTCTGAGCCTGTAAGACAACAATGCCCAGGCCCAATTTTTATACGGAGAAAGCTTTTATCTGCCTTTTCTTATTCTGGTAATTTATAGTCAGAATGAACCATAACTAAAAATTGTATTAAATTACCTTCAAAGTTTGTAGTTTCATCACAACTACCTTGTGTGAAAACTGAAATAACAGACCTTTCCCGCATTCGTCACAAGCCTCCACGTTTAAAACATGAAAGCGAGGCTGGGGTGGACGAAAATCCAATATGGCGGACAATAACGACGCGAGTTATCCTTCTGTTTGTCCTTCTGATATGTATAGGAAATCGTATGAACGCGAGTGCAATTCGTGATTTATGGGCGCGAGTGATGTTTTGAAAGTTCTCAAAATTGCACGAGCCGTTAGGCGAGTGCAATTTGAGAACTTTCAAAACATCACGAGTGACCATAAATCACTAATTGCACGAGCAGTTCATACGATTTTTTGTTTATAATATTCTCAACAAAATTTTGCTGCGGCCATCACGCTACTCTGCACATGAAACACTTCACTGGTTTCCAAAGTGTTCACATGTTTTATTTGAACGCGCAGGCAAACCAAATGGGAACTTTTTGAAAGAATTACAGTACTATAGTTTAGAAAACATTTAACCATTAACTTGAAAGCTTATTTCAATGCCATTAACCCTATTCTGCCTGGGCTTTTTTTTCGTTCCTGAGCCTGGGGGGGGGGGGGCAGACAGTGCCCCCCCCTATGTATCTCGAAACAGTATTGACGCTATGAAAATGAAACTTACATGGTGTGTAAAGCATCCAAAAATATTTATTTCAGTAGCAGTCACGTGTCAATTATGACGTCATACACGCCAAAATGACGTCATACGTTTAAAAAAATCCGCCATCTTGGATCCTAAATCTTGGATTTCTAAATTGTTCAGAAATGTCAGAAAATCTCCAAATTTGCTTTGAAAAAATCAAGGAAAATATAAAGATGCTAAAACGGCAAAGATTTTGGAAGGATTTCATCGTAAAAATTTTATGAAAACTGAAAATTAAGCTAAAAAATCAACAAATTTGGGTAAAACGATCTGCATCTCAAAATGTATTTGTGCTATAAAAATGAAACTTATGTGGTGAATAAAGCATTCAAACATGTTTATTTTAGTGGCAATTACGAATCAATTATGATATCATATCACGCCGAAATAACGTCATACTTTAAACCTGTCCGCCATCTTGGATTTTTCAATAATAGTCCATTTTACAGTTGTGTGCTTAGAATCCAGGCCTTTGAACAGAAGTGAGGCTGGAGGTGACTTTGTTGTGATACAAACCTTCCTTCTTTTCAAATGTAAAATTATTCTGTTCTTATGTAAACTAGTTTCTGATCTCTATCATCTCATGGTCACCCCTAACCTCGCTTTCATACAGAGGCTTGGTTACATTTCACAGAACTGTAAAATGGTCTATTGTTCAGAAATGTCAGAAAATCACCAAATTTGATTTGAAAAAATCGAAAACAATATAAGGATGCAAAAATTGCAAAGATTTTGGAAGACTTCGTAAAAAGCGAAAATCTCATGAAAACGGACATTTAAACTGAAAACACCAAATTTGGCTAAAACGGCCTGTCAAAACTTGGTTGCCATGGAAACATCAAGTCACGTGATCAAAAAATTGGCACACCAAAATGTTCCCAGATAATGTTTTAGGAAAAGTCATAAAGTTTGGCTATGATTGCTTGAATGCTCTTTAAGTACGATAAATTTGAAAGTCAGCGCGGGCACTTTTTAAACGTTTTAGCGTTTAATATTCTATATTATATTTTACAAAAGCGAATTCAAAGATATTTGTAAATAACAGATGGGTTTGTAACCATGAGCATCTACTGCATGCATGAACTATTACTTTTTAACCAAGTTGGACAATCAAGGAAAGAAAGGGGACTCCCTAAAAATTGTCTTTCGAGCTCAGAATACCAACAATTCCTGTTATATTGACAAGTGATGTTATGAACTAAAATACAATCATATCATTGTAAACTGTGGATATATACATGAAATGATACTCACAGTTGTTTGCAATTTAAGCAATTGCAAAGAAGCCTGAAAAAAACATCCAGGGCTCCAATGGGATTTGAGCCCATGACTTCTGTGTTACCATTACGGTGTCAACGAGTTCAACTCCTTTCCTCCAGCATGTTGGGATTTGTTATGCATGTTGTGTTTATTTAAAAAAAAAATTTTATACACGGCTCCACAAGCTTCTAGCTTTAAACATAAACCGTGTATAAATAAAGTTGCTTTACCTTTTTTACCGTTTCTTCCATTCATTTTTGTCTCGATTTTAGGCAACTTCAAAATCACAAGATGTACTGTTTGGGTACCTTTGCCCAAACCCATTTTTACGACGTATTTCATCGTTGTTTGCATAACGAGCCAAATGAAAGACCTTCCTTTTCGGAGATCAGGCGTTCTCTTGTAGCACAGGTGAGCCGACTATATTCTTAGTAATATGTTTATTGTTATTAGAAATGGAAACGTTACATGGGTAGTCAAAACACGACCCACTGTTACACCTGATGATTCCGACGTTTCTAGGAAAGATCAAAGCAACTCTGGTAGTAGGGTATTTTAGACCCATCCACGCATCAGTAAACCACTTTATATACTCTACAGGTACTGAACATTTTGAGCTATTGTGATAAACCTTTATTCCCGGAGATTAAGTTGTATTATAACTTACAATGAGACATTTTAAGAGCCCATGATTACAACTATTCTACTAGTATACCTGATAGGTAGAAAATGCTGCCGGTGGAAAGGAAAATGTAACAGTATGCGCATAAGTAGAAGTTTGAATGGAAATATAATTTATTTCTTCGGATGAACTATAACCACTGAACGCAACAAAACTTACCAAACAGCAAGATCAGCGAGCAGATTCAATATTACTCCTTCGGAAGCTTCTTCATTCACTTCGGAAGCTAGCTTCTTCATTCACTGAGTGCACAGCACATGACGCTGGTTTACACATGACGCTGGTTTATTACTATATGTTAATTGTGTAACCTAAGTCTCAAAAATGTCGTTATCAGTTAAGTGAAGGTATACGCTCACTTTAATGATACTCCTTAGAAATCTGTTTCTTAGAGTTTTACAAAGAGCAATCCGGCCCCATGTAAACAAGCTCTTCATAAAACATCTGCAACTCCTTATGGAGCACCCAACGAGTTTAACGAACAACAAAAGCCGTTGCTTACATTCTCAACAAGCAAGGCCTTCTCGTTGATGTTTAATCTTATATTGACGATTTTTACGTTGCCAAGAGAAAAAAACACGAAAGAATATATTTGATCGCATGACTCACATTGAGTTGTTTGGAGCCAAAAATACTCGACCGTATATCTTTTGATCGCATTAAATTAGTGGCTTAATTGCATTCACGTCCAACACCTTGACAACGAGTGTCGCTGTTTGCCGCTACTGACTCGTACTCCAGGACGACCTTTTTGCACTGGCTCCAATGCAAAAGAATAATTATCTGCTACGTTAACTCCAACAGCCACTGGCGAAGTGTGCAGCTGTCGTTTAATAGAGCAGCCTGTGTTCGACCTCGTCGAACTTTCATTTGTCGATTATTGATTATTATCGCGAACGCTCACGTTTCACCGCCTCCAGGTTTCTCTGTCAGTGATCTTCTTTTGAAACCTTTCCCCACGGGGTAAGACTCCCCAATAATAATTATTTTTTTCTGTCTTCTTTTTGTCTTGAACGGTTCTATATTTTACGATTTTTTTTGTCTTAAACGGGAATATATACGCAGGGTATGATTTTGACTTAAATGTCTTAGACGGGTTCTCAAAAAATCGTAATTCTGTCTGATAAAACAGGGTAGGAAAATTAGAGGTTTGTACGAGGCCTTCTCGTTGATGTTTAATCTTATATTGACGATTTTTACGTTGCCAAGAGAAAAAAACACGAAAGAATATATTTTGATCGCATGACTCATTGAGTTGTTTGGAGCCAAAAATACTCGACCGTATATCTTTTGATCGCATTAAATTAGTGGCTTAATTGCATTCACGTCAACACCTTGACAACGAGTGTCGCTGTTGCCGCTACTGACTCGTACTCCAGGACGACCTTTTTGCACTGGCTCCAATGCAAAAGAATAATTATCTGCTACGTTAACTCCAACAGCCACTGGCGAAGTGTGCAGCTTTCGTTTAATAGAGCAGCCTGTGTTCGACCTCGTCGAACTTTCAGTTGTCGATTATTGATTATTATCGCGAACTCTCACGTTTCACCGCCTCCAGGTTTCTCTGTCAGTGATCTTCTTTTGAAACCTTTCCCCACGGGGGTGAGACTCCCCAATAATTATTATTTTTTTCTGTCTTCTTTTTGTCTTGAACGGGTTATATATTTTACGATTTTTTTGGTCTTAAACGGGGAATATATACGCAGGGTATGATTTTGACTTAAATGTCTTAGACGGGTAGCGCGTAGCAGCAAAAAACCGGCGCAATGAATAACTCACCTCTGAGCCTAGCTGTCGAGAAAGAGAGAGCACGTGGAACTACGCATCTTACTTTGTTCCATTCGCGCATAACCACAATTCCATGCGGTCTGAGCCTAGCTGTCGAGAAAGAGAGAGCACGTGGAACTGCGCATCTTACTTTGTTCCATTCGCGCATAACCACAATTCCATGCGGTCTTAGAAAATTTGGTTTCAAGGCCCTATATTGTAATTTTTTGCCGATTAGGTCTGCTGCCTTGTTCGTTCGCTTCAGGCTCACTCACAGCGGCAGCAATTATCTTGCCAACGGTTCATTTCCCCACCATTGTTTAATAAGAAACGTCCAATATTGATTCGTTATATATTCAGCTTCATTTCTTTGTATAATTATTTTATTCCAGGAGCACCCTTTGAAAGTGAGGGCTATTAGCAGTTTTGAAGCTTCATCAGACGGGTTTCTCAGCTGCAGAGCTGGAGAGCTTATAACTCTCATCGCCAAGGACCGACACAGGTATATTATATGTGTTATTGAAGTAGCGCGAGGTCCGTATTGGGAAAATATTGGTCGAGTTCTTTTTTTGCAAGTTTATTTTTTCAATTGAGTGTCGAAAGTAATCCGGAATTTTTCTTTGGTTTTACTTTACTATGCTCAGTGATTGGTTTAAAGCTCGCGCTACCTACCCAAATAATCAGATGCAAAATCAAATCAATCGCCACTTGGTCGTGCGTTCTTGCGCAGGTGTATATGTGAATTTACCTCGAGTTCTCATTGATTTGTTTTGTTGTTTACGTTTGCTGTGATTAGCCATTTTTATAGCTTTATTGGTTTTTGTTTTTACCACACTCAATTGAAAACCGCTCTATGACTACCTGTCACGGAATTAGTTTCAGGAATACATATCTCACTGACCACTTACGGAGGGGAGGGGAGGGTGGTGAGACAAAAAAATAAACGGGAAGAAGGTTGTTTTGTCAAATGTCAAATGGGGGAGGATGGAATTAGTTATTAATTCCACACGTATTTTGTCAAAATTCCAATAATTTTCCCAGCCGTTAGGGAGGGAAATTACAATAATCGTGCATGAATATAAGTGACACTGTGATGATGAATATATGAATGAAATCATATATCACTGACACTATCTCTTCATTTTAATTTATGTGACTAGTTTTTAATACAACGAAGACAGATTGCTAGGCTCACATTTCGAACGTCTTTTAATAATATTTTAAAGCCAGGAGGCTCTCTCGCCGAAGTGATTTTCAGAAGGGTCCTGTAAAATTAAAATAAGAAAAAAAAAATTATTAAATAAATTACGGGTTTAAGGGTTGTCATACCCTCGCCCCTTCTCCCGTTCTTTCTTGAGGTAGTTTTTCTACTTTTTCATGCTTTTTATGTGTTTCATGTTACTGATATTCATTGTTCTCTACGCCATATTGGAAGTTGCTTTATTTGGAAAGCTGGCAGGTCTTGGGACGGATGTTGCAATTTTCACGTAATACGTTACCTTGCAGGGGAGACAGAAATGCCTGGTTTGGTGAAACAAAGGATCGTAAAATTGGATTTTTCAAGAAAGATCATGTCGAGGAAGTGCATGATGAAAATATTGATGGTAGGCAAAACATTTGGGTATATTACGTTTACTCTCTAGATAATCTACAATCCTTGTCATAATCAGTTGGGACACTTCACTCCAGATCAGACTAGATGTATCCATGTTTGCGCCTCTCCCGACTCCTCGATGTTGAGTAAAACGCGTTCTGTTGTCACTACTGAGTTATTTTTCTCAACATTGAAGGGAGGGAACAGGAAAGGGCGCGGATTGTAGCTTTAGAGACAAATACAAATAAAAGTGCTAAAATACGGATATTTTCTTCAGTTCAGCTGTACCACCGGAGATCCGAGCACGAGGCCCTAGAGCCGAAGTTGCTTTTCAAAAGGCTATGCGGAATGGGAAGGTGCAAGTGTACCGTGGTCGCATTATGCTGCTTGGTCAGGATCGTGCAGGGAAAACGAGCCTGAAGAAATCTCTTCTCGGCATCCCTTTTAACCCTGAGGAAGAGAGTACTGTGGGAGTTGAAGTTGACCCATCCAAGTTTGAAGTGGATGTTGACCAAGTTAAGACTGGCAGCGTATAGAACAGAAGAAACTTGATGTGTCTGAGTTTGTTGAAGACATTGCAAGGATAATCGCCATAGACTTGACAGAAACAGATGTAAACCAGAGCAACATCGAGGACGTGGATTCACTCTTGGAGCAGGTAACCGCTAGATTTCCAGTCACCCATCTGTATTCACCGTGAAAAGGATCGTCATGCATCCTCACCCCTCATTCCTTAGGGGCAAAAATGAATTCCCTTTTACAATATTAAATAGCAAGATATTGTCAAAAAATACAAAAAGGCTTCTAATACAACATCAACAGTTTGATTAAGCAAAAACTTTAAGTTTTGTCAATTAGCTGTATTACTGCCTATATATGCATGTATATTTCCACTTTTTATTGAAACCATTCACAGGAGAATGGCGATGAGGTGGACGCTGGCAGTCCAAAGAAATCAGATGCTTCACCAACCTCAGCCAAGTCAACACCAGATACAAAGCAGGAGAACAAGACGGAAATTGATGACCTCAGCGGCAGTACACTAGAAAGGAGCAAGCCAGCATATCTAGATATTCAGTTAAGTATCGATACCAATGCAGTTTTACCAAATGACGTCACGGAAATGGTTATACACTACTTGCAGCAACTGAAATTAGAGGATGACATCAAAGCAAAAGAGGCCATTTAAACTCTGTGGGATTTTGCCGGACAGCACCTTTATTATGCATCCCATTCTGTGTTCCTTTCCCAGCGAGCAGTCTATACCTTGGTGTATAACCTTAGCAAAGACCTGAATGCTTCAGCGGAACCTTGTGTCAGACAGGGCATTCATGATGTCGTCTTGGAAAATCCAAACAATGAGACAAATTTAGAGAGTTTGTTGTCGTGGTTGGCCTCGGTACACAGCATTCGTTCCAACAACAGATGAGGCTGATAGTAATCATCAAGGGAAGCTATCCTACCTTCGTCCTCCAGTGTTTATTGTAGGTACGAATGCTGATCAACCTTTCGAAGATGCCAAGAAAATGGAAAAATGTATTCAAAAGAGTATTTCTGGTAAGACGTACGAGAAACATGTGATCAGGCCATTCTTTGCTGTTGATAACACAAGATCGCTGAGTGATGATGGGGTTCAAGCACTGCAGAAGAGAGTAATGGAGGTGTTGAAACAGGAGCCATACATGGGTGAAGAGGTGCCAATAAGGTATGGTTCTGTAGATAATCTTTCCAGGTGTTAAGTATCACCAACTGCAGTTTAATAAGCTACATGTAATAAGGCAGTTCATTGTTTATAGTCACACTCGATACCCAATAAAGTCTTTTTGCATCGTAGTTCTCAACATCTTTCTCAAACGTGACATTATGTTTTTTGTTATTTTCCTTTAGTCCTTTGATTGTGAAAATTCTGCTAAAATTATTTACAAATAAATAAAAAGAACTAGTTATAATGAACTGTGCCTTGATTGACTTGGCAAACTGGCGCAACAATAAAAATGCAAATAAGTCAAAATAATGTGTTATAGGCTTGGTGTGGCACCATATTACCTGCAAGGTGTATGGTAGTCAATAATGATAAATGACAATATCATCAATCTATTTAATAATGCCGTTTGGATGATAAATGGTTTGAAACTACAACCGACGACAGAAGTAGTTGGGAAGGTTGTAAAATATAGTATTTTCCGAGTGAGATTAGACTTAAAACTCAGTTAAAACCGTAAACAAACTGATTTCATGGCCAAAAATAATAATACAATAAAAAAGTGACTAATAAAAAGTTAAGCAAACGACACGACAAACATGTTTCTTATCAGTTAATAAAGGACAACAACAAACACATACATTTTTGTGTTTTCCCCAGGTGGTTCAACTTCGAAAAAATTGTCGAAGCTTTGGTAGCAAAGAAAACCTATCACATGGATCTTGATCAGCTCCTAACTGTCACCAGACAAGTTTGCCGTATAGACGACAAGGAAGAATTGACGGCCATGTTGAATTTCTATCATGACCTTGGAGTGATCGTGAAGCACGGCCATACCGTTGTACTGCAGGCTCAATGGCTGATTGACCTTTTCAAACAACTGATCACCGTTCGTCCTTTTGATGAAGTGGTAAGCAGAGAGCGCTCATAGGAATTTATGTTTTTGTGCTACTAGAATTCTTGGTCGTGTTCTATTGGCATCATCCGTTTTCAGTTTGTTGAGTTGTTGGTTGTTGAATATCAAAAGAGGATGATATAAGAGAAGGATTCCCCGTGCCCTGTGATAATTTTTTTAAATATATTAAGGCCATCCGCATAAAATGCTTTGTTTCCCATTGCCCGACCCAATTTTTTCAAAAAGGTTTTAAAAAAAGTTTCTGATTCATTGCCTGCGCCCTTTTCCCGGGTGTTTCCAAGTTTAATATGCTTTGTTTACACCTTAAAGTCACTCTGTCATATAAATCAGCCCAGTAATGACGTGTTCGAGCACTTTTCAGAGTGATATCGGCTTGTTGCAAAATGGTGGTCACGGGGAAGATATAATCAAGGCTCGCTTGGAATTATTTATGTATAATTTGTCAATATTTCGTTTCTCGGCTTTTTTTACCGACCGACCGACCGACCCACTTTCACGAGAGAGAGGGCGATGGGAAACAAAACATTTTATGGGGATGGCCTAATAGTTTTGCGCCATGTTGTGAACGTTATTTCCTTCTGATCGAGGCTCCGAAATCACGTTATTTGAACTGACCAATCAGGTAGCGCTCTTAAAACAGCTCAGCTATGGACTGAAAGTTAAAAAATAGTTTTCAAAAACATTATCATTGAAATAGACCCATGTATGGAGGAATGCTTCTCTTAGATCACCCTCTCGTGTGAATATTGATTTATAACCGAAAAACTGTTGGAAAAGTGTTCCATTGGGAAACTTCAATTCAATCAACATTTTCAAATGGGTTTGATGCTGGTTGAAAAAGTTGATCAACCAAATCAACCGAAAGTTCAAGAGAACACGAAAAGAACCTAACGCAACTGTAGTGTTTGTATCCATGATATGCAGAGAGAACACAACGCCTTCAACCATTACTC
>MU827380.1:105223-126014 GCA_029204205.1 Desmophyllum pertusum
CAGACAATGATTCGGTCGTTTGGGACCCTAACACAAAAGAAAACTTTTCATTGTTAACCAACGTTTCTCCGGATTGGCAACTTCGTCTTGCCTCCGATCTTGCTGCATTTGCCTTTGAAAGTTCTCCTTGTTTTTTTTGTACCATTCACATGACGTCGGCCAAAGGTAATGAAGCGCTCTTTAATGGGACTTGCTTTGAACTTTTCCGAAGAACAAAAGTCTTCAATTGATGACAAACCTTTTAAGGTACTATTTGTTTCTTCCTGCTTCTCGTCTCGATAATAAGCCTTGAAATTAAACGCAAGTGTTGTTGGCATGGCTTTCTTCTTTGAGAGATACTTGCGATTGGGCTTCTTATCAGTAGACGTGAGCCCATACAAATAGGAGCCAAGATTTGAAGAAGCCACCTTCGGTTTTTTCGCAACAGTGGTATGTAGAGTTAAAAAACCCGGATCGCCCTTCCTTTTATTGGCATTCTTGTCACTCCTAGGGCCGGAATGAGAAGACTGCTTTTCTACTCCCTCACGGATGGACTCAGAAGACTGCTTTTTCTACTCCCTTACGGCTGGACTGAGAAGACTGTTTTTCTACCTCCTCACGGCTGGACTCAGAAGACTGTTTTTCTACTCCCTCACGGATGGACTGAAGAGACTGTTTTTCTACTCCCTCACGGCTGGACTGAGAAGACTGCTTTTCTACTCCCTCACGGATGGACTCAGAAGGACTGCCTTTTCTTACTCCCTCACAGGCTGGACTCAGAAGACTGCTTTTCTACTCCCTCATGGCTGGACTCAGAAGACTGTTTTTTCTACTCCCTACGGCTGGACTGAGAAGACTGTTTTTTCTACTCCCTCATGGCTGGACTCAGAAGACTGTTTTTCTTCTCCATTACGGCTGGACTGAGAAAGACTGTTTTTCTACTCCCTCGCGGCTTGACTCAGAAGACTGTTTTTCTACTCCCTTACGGACTTGACTCAGAACACTGTTTTTCTACTCCCTTACGGCTGAACTGAGAAGACTGTTTTTCTACTCCCTCATGGCTGGACTCAGAAGACTGTTTTTCTTACTCCCTTACAGCTGGACTGAGAAGACTGTTTTTTCTACTCCCTCACGGCTGGACTCAGAAGACTGTTTTTCTACTCCCTCGCGGCTGGACTCCAGAAGACTGTTTTTCTTCTCCATTACGGCTGGACTGAGAAGACTGTTTTTCTACTACCTCACGGCTTGACTCAGAAGGACTGTTTTTCTACTCCGCTTACGGCTTGACTCAGAGACTGTTTTTCTAACTCCCTCACGGCTGGACTGAGAAGGACTGTTTTTCTACTCCCTTACGGCTGGACTGAGAAGACTGTTTTCTACTCCCTCGCGGCTGGACTCAGAAGACTGCTTTTCTACTCCCTTACGGCTGGACTGAGAAGAGTGTTTTTCTACTCCCCTCACGGGTGGACTCAGAAGACTGTTTTTCTACTCCCTTACGGCTGGACTGAGAAGACTGTTTTTCTACTCCCTCATGGCTGGACTCAGAAGACTGTTTTTCTACTCCCTTACGGCTGGACTGAGAAGACTTGCTTTTCTAGCTCCTCACGATGGACTCAGAAGACCTGCTTTTCTACTCCCTTACTGCTGGACTGAGTAAGACTGCTTTCCTCCAACCTTACGGCTGGACTGAGAAGGACTGTTTTTCTACTCCCTCGCGGGTGGACTCAGAAGACTTGCTTTTCTACTCCTCATGGCTGGCCTCAGAATCTGTTTTTTCTACTCCCTTCATGGCTGGACTCAGAAGACTGTTTTTCTACTCCCTTACGGCTGGGACTAGAGAAGACTGTTTTTCATACTCCCTCATGGCTGGAACTCAGAAGACTGTATTCATCCTAGTCCCATCGTGGCTGGACCTCGAAGACTGTTTTTCTAGTCCCGTTACAGCTGGACTGAGAAGACGTGCTTTTCTACTCCCTCATGGCTGGACTCAGAAGACTGTTTTTCTACTCCGCTTACGGCTGGACTGAGAAGACTGCTTTTGTTACAACCTTACGGCTGGACTGAGAAGACTGTTTTTCTACTCACCCTACGGCTGGACTGAGAAGACTGTTTTTTTCTACTCCCTTACGGCTGGACTGAGAAGAGATGTTTTTTTTTTCTACTCCCTCACGGCTTGACTCAGAAGACTGTTTTTTCTACTCCTTCACGGCTGGACTCAGAAGACTGTTTTTCTACTCCCTTAACGGCTTGACTCATAAGACTGTTTGTCTACTCCATCTCGACTGGACTGAGAAGACCTTTTTTTTAACTCTCTTACGGCGCGGGACTGAGAAGACTGTTTTACTACTCAATACTGCCCTCGCTGCTGGACTCAGAAGGACTGTTTTTCTACTCCCTCCACGGATGGAACCTTAGAAGACTGTGTTTTACTCCCTTAAGGCTGGACTCAGAAGGACCTGTTTTTCTACTCCCCTTACGGCTGTGACCTGAGAAGACTTTTGCTTTTCTACAACCTTAACCTTCTGGACTGAGAAGACTGTTTTTCTACTCCCTCGCGGCTGGAACTGAGAAGTACTGCACTTTTCTACTCCCTCACGGCTGGACTGAGAAGACTGTTTTTCCTACTCCCTTACGGCTGGACTGAGAAGACTATTTGTCTACTCCCTCAGGGCTGGACTGAGAATGACTGTTTTTTACTCCCTCACGCCCGGACTGAGAAGTACTTGTATTTTGCTTCGGTGTTGGTCAGTCCCTCGCGGTCATTGGTAGGGCCGGACTGAGCTGATTTTGGGTTTTGTTCGTTGCCCCCTGCTGGTTACTTCAGCGTATGACAGACCTACGTCTACCACCATCAAACCATAGCTTTATCTGATGGACTATCAGGGGGACAAAGTAGTTTTGGCGTCCGCCCCCCCACCAACAGTTATGGTCACTGGGAAGAACTGTTGTCCACATTATGTGAATGGGCAGGTGGTATTGGTGTCGCGCCTTCCTTCAAATCAAACATCTTCCTATGGAAAAATTTTCTGTGTATACAGTTTCTTATACGTACACAGGACTTGAAGTCGGGATACACAGAGATAATGGGTCGGCCAATCATCAGAGGCTAAGGCGATATATTAACGTGGAATGGGCGTTGCAGAAGCATAAGGCTGTGATATTTCTTTGCAAGCACGGTGGAATGGCCCTCAGGTGCGCATTTTCTTCTTTTCCGTCGTAAACGTTTTCTGCATTTCGGGGTTTACTCAGAAGTAGCCATAGTAAAATACTTTTCTTGTGTAACCTCATCGTCGGAACTGCTTCATTTCGGTAAACTGTGGATGCTGGGCGTAAAATTCGGCGTTGCACTAACAACTCACAGGTGACGCTAAATAGTCGTAAACAGCCGCCGCCAGCTTTTTCGTCTCCTTGTAACATAATGGAGGTGCTGTTGAATAAACAGTTTCACATCACCCGTACTGTTGTTAGAGGTGTGAGGTGTCTGGAAAATCTTCCGGTAGCATTGATTTGGCCACGCTGTCCTCTCCTCTGTTTATTTAAGAGACTACTTTTATCTTCGTTGATGTTTAACACGAATGGTTAAAATTTTTGTAAGACATCTTTTGCGGCAGTCCTTACTGGCAATTGATTGGCGGGTGAGCGATGCAATCTCCTGACTGTCCAACATATTGTAATCCTGAGTATCAGACAATAAATTTACAGCTTTAACGGCACATAACTGAAGTAAAAACTAACATTTTTAATTTGTATTGTACAGAAACTATTTGGTTAAACGAGGGGTTGTAGCGGTTTTGTCATAATACAGAATACTTCAATTAATATTTGTTTCTTCATATACAGTGTCCACAATTAGGACAAAGTGCTAAATACACCGACACTAAATAAAGTGATTAATTAGTAATTAGTTTATAGTACTATAATATTTTATCTTTAGTTATGTAATATGATTTAGCATTTTATAAATTGAATAATAGATCAATTTTATTTGTAATACTTAGTTAAGTAGTTTAGTAAAGTATTTTATGAAACTTTGTAAATAGACTAATTTTTTATATTATGTAATTTTAGGTAGGTGTCCCCTATTAGTAGAGGGCTTTCCCTCAGCTAAATACTAACGACACATTAATAAAGTCAAAGTTAAATTAATAAAGTTTAATTCAACTGAAGTATTTCACGATATTTATTTTGTTTATAATACTGTACTATATGATATGTCTACAGTGGAACCTCGATATAACGATGTGCCAAGGGACTGACCACATTAGATCGTTATATCGGGAGATCGTAATAACGAACTCCCGATATAACAATTTTTCGGGAAAAGAGCCAAAAATATCGTTATATCGGGGTATTGTTAATAATTGATTTTTCATGTACTGTAATCCCCATCGTAACAAGCTGTTGACAGACACGTTACAGTCCTTATGCAATGAGAACTAAAGGATTTCATAACTTTCTCCTTTTTCATCGCGCGATGATTGATTTTATCGTGATATCGGGGTAATTTTTACGTTTGGGCTGCCAGATTGTGATCGTTATATCGGGAATATAGTTATATCGAGTATCGTTTAAATCGAGAGTTTTCTCCATACATTTACTGTAACATTTGCCGGGCTGTTTTGATGGACAATTTTTTTTTTTTGGGGGGGGGGGGGGGGGGGGGGGGGGGGGGGGGGGGGGGGGGGGGGGGGGGGGGGGGGGGGGGGGGGGGGGGGGTGTTGGGCAATTACCAAAAAAAACTCCTGCACAGCAAAAGTAGAGAAGAAAAAAATCGTGCAAAGCGGCGAGCGAGTTCACAAGCAAAAACATTTCGAGCTCAGAAAAATTGCCCACCCCCCCCCCCCCCCCCCCCAAAAAAATAAAATAAATAAATAAATAAATAAAATGGTCCATCCTTATAACCGGGACACATACAGTTATATCGAGGTTCCACTGTATATGTTATAAGAATTGCTAAGCGTTTTCCAGAATTGGTTTGACTTCTGAGCATAACAGCCATGAGTTCGTGACACCACGCTCCGTCAAATACGCGTTTTTTTTACAATAACTTGTCCAAAATTTCTCTCGGGCAGCGCCCCATTGGCTAATTTTTATTGTCAATAAGAGGACAGACACATGAAATTGACGTAATGCACGCGCGGAAAGGCTTCAAAAATTTCCGCCAAAATGGCAAGCGTTGTCAGTTCGATAAAGTGGAAAAATTACATCTTGATAACAGGAGTTCTTTGAGAAGTAAATCAATGAAAAAGGTCGTTCACAAAGGTTGGCTTTTTCAATCGGCAGGACTGAGAATTAATTCAACGATAAAAGCGAAGAGAACAATATTTGTTTGTAGTTTAGTCGTTGCATGAAGTTGACAGGAATGGAATTATATGGAATCCGTTTATTTTGCCGTTGCGTGTAACTTCAAAAACAACTGATTAAGAAATGGACTGAACTTTGCGAATATTTCAAGCGGGTTTGCAAGAATTTTCCAAATGGAATAAAGGTTAGTTTCAGAAAATCTGTCTAAGAAATTTATTTATCGAATTATTTTACGTAGTTTGAACGTTCACGAAGCTGTGATTCCTCGGAATCGTTTTCAGGTTCAAGACTTTTTACTTGGTTTCCCTTGATTCGTTTTTGGGCCTGTTTGTTTATTGTAACAAACAAAATGGACGTCAGTTTTTAATGCGTGCCTGTCCTGTTATTGATCATGAATTTCGTCATAACATTTGCCAAAGTAGTCCTGCGGATCCACTCGGCTTCGCCTCGTGGATGCCACAGCTACTTTGACAATGTTATGACGCAATTCATGATCAATAACAGGACAAGACGCAATAAAAAACTGACCGTCCAATTTGTTAAATTGCTGAATGTTTGACAGTCCCACAATTGCAATTGCTTTATTCGCAAACCCAATTTTAGTTTCGCTTTGTTCGTTTTCTGGGATATTTCGCTCGCGTGACACTGCTTGTGGCTTGTTAAATTACGTGACATGTTACACGGTCTGGTCCGTCTGTGACTCCTGTGGCGGGAAATTTGTAGCACGTGACATGCAACCCGGAAGCAGAGAGAACCTGGGAACGAGTTGCGTGTCGGTTGCGTAAGCATAGCTTCACTATGGAAAGCCATATTGGACAAAAGTGGTCGAGAATTATTTTCCCTAATCGAGAATTTTTTGGAACGGCTAAGAATTTTTTTCTCCAGTCGAAAAATTTTATTTCCAGTCCAGATCTTTTTAAAGCACTCGAGAATTTTTTTTTACTAGTTGAGAATTTTTTTTTACGGTCGAGAATTTTTTTTTTACCGTCAAATAATTTTTTTATGGTAGAGAATTCCCAACATGCCTTACTGGTTTTTACCGAAGATCAAACAACAAGCGTCCGGCAGTGGAGATCTAGACAGATTATTTTTCAATTATTTGGTTAACCTGCGATCAGGCCCTCATCTCCGCGCTCTTGTTCTCCGCGAAAAGAAAGAAAAGGAAAAGAACGCCTGAACGCCTGATCGCACAGGTTATTATTTGGTCGAATCTTTGGATGCTGCTACAGAGACGGAGATTATGCATGTGTGAAAAAATAGTTCATGACAGGCTGACAGGCCTACGAGGCTTGCGATGGCGACGCATTTGAGCCTTAATTCAAATTTTTGCTCTTTGAGAGATTTACCCTTCTCATACGATATAATTGAAGGCTTTGTGTAGATTTTTGACTATTATGCCGGTATTATGCTCGATGCTCCACCTATAGTATTATGCTCGATATTATGCCGGCATACCCCTAGACTATAGCCTGTTCACAGACATTTATTTTTTCGCAAGTAACTGGCGACAACGAGCGTGGAGCGCGAGAAAAAAAAAACACAGTATCTTAATTACGAAAAAAATAAACTCCTGTGAACAGGCTACCTAGACTAGAGAGGCACTCTTCAAATGTAGTAACAAAAATTCTCGAGTGCTTTAAAAAGATCTGGACTGGAAATAAAATTTTTCGACTGGAGAAAAAAATTCTCGACCAGTTTTGTCCACTATGGCTATACTCTTCTTAATGCGCACATATCATAGTTTGGATTGGCTAAGTTCTTTCGATTTTCGAGTTTAAAAAAAAATTCAGACTGCCGGGCATTTCATAGAGAAAATTCGAATTCAGAATATAGCCGGAAATTCAAGGCAGCACATAGCAAGGCAAATTTATATTGGTCTTTTACAGCAGTCAAAAGTATCATCAATTTATCTCTAAAGCTTGCGGATAATCCGTCGTGAGAGCGTTAAGGTCATTGGGTCGCACTAGAGCGAACTTTGTTTATATGTAATTATATCAACAGATTAAGGTAACTGCGTGCGACCCCCAGTTTCAAAAACTTTCCAAATTTTTGCGGTTTACCAAAGTTTTCTCCAATCTTCAAAGAAGCCAAAGGGATTCTTTTTTTTTAACCATTAAACTGTCATTCACGCAAGATGTTGTATCTTGATAATTACGGCGGAGAAATAACTTTGGCTACGGTAGTCTAAACAAATTAAATTCATTATTTTCAACTCTTATACTTTTCGATTCTCGAATGCCTTTGATCGAACTTTTAAAATGCTTGATCAAGGCTTTAGTTACAGTGCGACTACTGTATTAACCGGGGCACTTTTAATATAGGCAACGAAAACTAATCACATCTTGTAGAGTGGAATAGAGAATTGAAACGTTGTATTGAACTGAAAACGTATTAGCTCAAACAACAGAAGTTGACTTCTTCGTTTCCATTCTGTATAAATATGGTTTGGTTTTCTTTGTCTTGGTTGTCAATGAATTTATAATTAATATAATTTGACTTACACCTTTTACTAGTCGCAAATCCGGACGGAACCTTTAAATTTCTTTGAAAGTGGAGCAAAGCCTACTGATGATAGGGTGAGTGAAATATTTTTGCACAAAACCAATTATAGTTGCAGCTACCCCTCAACAGTGCATTCGCTCAACCAATCGAATCAGAATTCCCACGCCCTATTTTGTCTACATGCACTTCACGCACCGTTGGTTTAAATCAGGGCGCTGGAATGGATGGGCGGTGAAACGACCACTGCGCTCTTGTGCGATGTTTGATGCGGAGTGAGACTGGGTTGAGCGCCCTCGAGAGCGCTCGCGTTCAAAACATGTCGGCAAATGAAGTTCAATAGCTGATGCAGAAAAGGGATTGCTACAAGAGAACGGTACGGGATTTCCACTTAGTTTTTGTAGAATGAACATGTCAACATGTTGGTAAAGCTGTAAGCAATAAAGAACGGGTTCAATATGTAAAATCAACAACGATTTTATTTAAAATAAGTCGAGCTGCTTCGAAACGCGTTGTTCTTTTAGTGTGGGCGCGAAAAGACAGACGTTGATTGCCTAAGATCTAAACCAAACAAAACGGTAATTTTCGGCGTATGCATAGAGCAACCTTCGCTTTTTCATCGGTGTAATTTCATTTTGAACTTTTTTGAACTTTTTGTGCTACACGCCATAGACGTCAGTGCACAGTTGTTCTCTCATAATACGGTGAAATTGGTCATTTGACGTTGTTGTTTTGCAGACCGGACGGCTAAGAAATGTACCAATATGTAAAACGCAAGTGCAGAGCCATTGTACGAGAACGTCACAAAACAATAGGTGTAATTAGCAGTACAATGGCTTTGCACGCGTGTGTTTTACATATTGGTACATTTCGTAGCCGTCCGGCGGTCCGCAAAACAACAACGTCAAATGACCAATTTCACCTTATTTTGAGAGAACAAAGTTCTGTGCACTGACGTCTAGAGCGTCTAACTCGAAAAGTTCAAAAATTCAAAATGAAATTTACACCGATGCAAAGCGAAGGTTGCTCTATGCATACGCCGAAATTACCGTTTTGTTTGGTTTAGATCGCACGCAATTAACGTCTGCCTTTTCGAACCCACACTAAAAGAGCAACGCGTTCGAAGCAGCCTCGACTTATTTTAAATAAAATCGTTGTTGATTTTACATATTGAACCCGTTCTTTATTGCTTATAGCTTTACCAACATGTTGACATGTTCATTCTACAAAAACTAAGTGGAAATCCCGTACCGTTCTCTTGTGGCAATCCCTTTTCTGCATCAGCTATTGAACTTCATTTGCTGACATGTTTTGAACGCGAGCGCTCTCGAGGGCGCTCAAACCCAGTCTCACTCCGCATCAAACATCGCACAAGAGCGCAGTGGTCGTTTCACCGCCCATCCATTCCAGCGCCCTGGTTTAAATCCGCGGTTTAAAAAATATTTTGTAACCTACGATCAGGCCAATGTTTCTCGCTCATTATTTTTTTTTACGGGAGCTACGTGAAATTGTTTTCGCTTGAGCACGTAAAGTCTTTAGACCACGAGCAGTCCATCATTTTTCTCAGGGATAGTCGAGTTGGAGAGTAGGCGAGCGCGCGCGAAAATCACCTCCCACGAGGAGACCCGACGCGACGCGTAGCCTGCGTGCCAGCCTGCGTGCAGTCGTCTCCAAGCAGGCTACGCGACGCGCTGTGGCAAGAAAATTTGGAGCGCGGAAAATTTCGCTTGGTCGCACGTTACTATATTTTTGGCAAATAAAAAATATTTTCTCAAGAAAAAATTCCGCCTGTTTTGAGGTAATTTTTTTTCTTCATTTAGCGACAGCGCAAGCCACAAAAATAGTATCACGTGATGAGTATTTTTGGCACATCGGAATGTAACCAATGCAACGCGAGTGAAGTGCCCGTCTGGGTGACGATAATAGGGACCTTAAGCAACCACGACGACGACGCCATGGAAAACGTCACTTCAAAAGTGAATTCACGTCCCTAAAACTATTTCGCGATTATTCCAACACGTTTAATTTGTCCAATGTGGCCAAACTGTCCCGGAGCTGAATTCGTAGCGACAGAGTTCAAGTCCAGATAGAGAAAGGACAATTCACCGACGTGTGTTCACGTTCTCCATAATACTTTGAATTTGGTCATTTCACGTTGTTGTTTTGCAGACGACGGCTAAGAAATGTACAAAGTTTGAAAACGCCCGTGCAGAGCTATTGTACTACTAATTAAACCTATTGTTTTGTGACGTTCTCGTCGTCGTCGCCGTCGTGGTTGCTTAAGGTCCCTAATGAAAATCCCAGGAGATTTGGTCGATTTTTTTCCCATTGATCGCCGAGTGGTATCATAGGGAAATTGTTAACGAACCGTCGAATATTTTCTCTGTGTTGTTAAAGTATTTTGGAGAGCACTTCCGTCACTGCTGAGGTCAAAGTATCCGAAATAGTTGTCGTGCAAGAGTTTGCTTAGTAGCGGGCAAAACGGTGAAATTTATAAACGAAAGCTGTCAACGGACTGCCGGTCTTAACGTTTTGGAAGGTAAGTAAGCTTAATTATAACAGAATTTCACGCAGTAGTAGACGGATGTAAACGCAACCCTTGTATTAAAAACAGCGGTTTTCTTTACATCCATTTATCTTATCTACTTTTCTTCTTCTTTCGTTGAACTCGAAGGAGAAGAAAATTGCAGGGAGGACCGTGAACTCTCGCGCCACCGTCACTCCGTCAGGGCGACGCAGACTAGTTTGCGTTTGTTTTTCTAGGAGCCGTTTGGAATTTGTGAAAAGTGTCTGTTTAGAAAAAATTACTTAAAATTATATAATTACTTGTCGTGTAAAGTGTTCGAAGACGTCATTTAATACTGTGCTCAGTGATTTAGATGTCAGAGTGACTTTACTGTGACATGTAAACAAAGCATATTAAACCTTGAAAACACCCAAGAGAAGGGCACAGGCAATGAATCAGAAACAATTTTTTTTACGTTTTGAAAAAATTGGGTCGGATAGCCGGGGCGATGGGAAACAAAGCATTTTATGGGGATGGCCTAAGAAAAAAAACTGGTCTCCTCTGACAGCGGCACGCAACGCTTTCCAAATAATATCAGTAAAAATAGCCATTGCAAATAAAAAACGGTTTCGGTGTTTCGTTTCGTGGCTTAGCGCAGCCCCATTTCTTTCAAAAGGGGAAAAAGGCTCATTGTCTTTAAAAATTTTATTTATAATATCCAGGTGAGAAGCTACTGGTTCAAGTCTTGGCCGGATTCAAATGGCTTCAGTAGGTAAGGTACATTGTTATAAAGATAAATAAAGAAAAGAATGAAAGCCATATTTCTGCAACGGAACTGAACAAGCTTGGTCAAGAAAAGAAAATTATTTAATGTAAAAGAAAAATCGCCAGTCGTTTTTAGGGATGAAATGCGAGCTGTTCATGGACTGGACCGCTCAGCTGGAATTAGCTTGCAATAGAGTCTCATGCGCGGGAATGCAAATATCCCCCCCCCCCCCCCCCCCCCCAGCCCCGCTTGGTACAGGACTCAAACAAAATTTATTTGAGTCCTGCTCACTTTTAGTGTTTATATTAGAGAGATTAGAGTAGCCTGCGAGCAGGGTCTCTTTTGGGATTCGCGCGTTCGTGATGTTCATTACCTCGCGCTCCTCGCTCGAACATCACGATCCCGCTCCGCGCTCATGGCGCGAACCCAAAGAGAGCCAACCTCGATTCCAGGCTCTCTCTCCTTTTCCTCCCTTGTGGTTTGCGGCTGGTCACGTTACCACCCAAATTCTGGGTGATAAAAAAATATATTCGGAGGGAGGGGTGGTAGAGTGTTAGAGTTGTTGCTGTGACAAATCTACCATGCAAGGGTGAGAGCGTTGACTCTGAGTCCAAACACGCAAATGCAGCAGGTCTTCAAACAACTCGCAAGAAAAGCAAGCACCAAAAAAGTTTGTACATAAGCTTACATGCGGCTATTCACGCTTCTACAGGCTTTACCAGGCCGTTTGTGAAGATCACTGCAATAATCTTTTCTTGGAAACCGCTTGCGTAATTCTCAGAACTACACAACTACGTCGGACGTTTTACAACGGAATTATGTCAACGGAAAAAGGCCGATCATTTCGGCGTGTGAACAGCTTTAAGACCTTTAAGGTAATGAGTTTAAGTGATCGTTAAATTGTATTCACTGCAAAAACTGCCGATGGAAAAAAATTCCTTCGTACAGTCCGGTTGACATTCGTGCCGTACAAGGTTGTTGATTTTCTATTCAAGGAACCGCCGGCGGGCGGCTTCGAGCGGTTGTTGTTGTAGATTTTTTTGACACAAGAAAACTATATTACGGTCAAACTAACGACAGAATCAGTTAGAGAAAGGCCTACTCTGGGACCTTAAGTCGCCTTTAGTCGCCCAAAGTCGCCTAAAGTCGCCTAAAGTCGCCTTAAGTCGCCTTAAGTCGCCTTACGTCGTGCAGTGCTATAAAGGCTTATGCAACTTTAAGTGGCCCTAGAAGGATAACTGTCACTATTTCTAGCAATATTTATTTGCCAAAAATATCCTTCTTAGTTGCCTACCCTGAGAAAATAGATCTCACACTGCACATTCAATTTCATTCCCTGTGAGAGAGAGGCAGATGCCTTAGATTCAAACCAAATAATCCCATAAGGGTTTAGTGGCACTACCAAGATCTGGGTAGCCTTTGATTGGTTAAATTCATAAAAGTAATATGCGATCAACTGCCCAGATCTGTATATAATATGCATTATCACAATGGAATTTTCAACTTGAATCTCAGAAATCTCTTGTGGATCTGGGTGGAAACCATCACTCATTATGCAAATTAATAACTGTCCAAAATTATCCAAATCCAGTCTACACAGTAGAAATAACATAAATATATATCTTATTAACCAAGCGCGAGGCTCGTACTGGGAGAATATCGGCGCTAGGTCTTGACAGTACGGATCGAGGGCAGCGAAGTCCGTACAGAAAAGACTGAGGGACGAGGGACTCCCAATACGGTCCCAAGCAAGCTTGGTTAAGATTTCAGTATTACATGACTTTGTGCTTAAAGGGAGTGTTTCACGGTTCGGCGCTTGTGTGGGCTTATCAACTTTATCCGTTTAAAAAACCTCACTCACATGTTCTTCTCGATACTCTGGTTTTCAATGTCAACATTCTCAGTGCCGTTGAACTTTTTTGTGAGTTTTGATCATTCGTCGTTTTTCTTGGACTAAGTATAGTATGTGATTACTGAAGTATTGAGATAGTACATGTGAGTGGGATTTTTTAAACGGATAGAGTTGATAAGCCAGCACATGCGCCGAACCGTGAAACACTCCCTTTAAAAATAGCTGTGGAAATTAAACCATAACAATGTAAGAAACTTTACCCGGCCCTATACTTAGAAAATATCAGACCGGCAATAAAGCATTCTGATTGGCTGATTTTAGTTATCGGCCCTAATAAAAAACAAGTATAATTTTCCCACAATTTTTACTGTATTCTGTGGTCATCATTCATAAACTTCATATGCAACATGGTCCAAAATCTAGATTGTTGATATTAAAAACGGTAGTTTACAGTGAAAACATGTACAAGCGTTGATAATTTACTGAGAAGAAAAGTTAAGCTTAAATATAAAATCATGAGTGTCATGTTGTATTAAGCTTAAGTTAAGTTATAAAGTTGACATTTTCACCACAACGTAACATTTAAATAAACTGAAATCGGTATTACTATTCGATTAGGTGTATTAGTACTTACTGCACTTCATTTCTGATACTTTTCCTAATATTTTCTTGTTGGTAGTTACTTGAAATCGTTGTGTACATGTCAATATATGCTTCTATCGCAAGGTCCTATCGCAAGGGCCGCCATGTTGTTAAATTTGAACTCGGGGGTCTGGGCACCAGTTCCCGCGAGCACTTTGCACAGCGGATATCCAATATGGCGGACAAACACAGATCGACGAAAGTTTAACTTGCCTTTGGATTTTTTACTGAACAAAACTCCACGTTAGTCTTTCTTTATTATTGAATAGTGTCGATTTTTATACGAGACTTTGGAACAGATCAAGAAATCCTCACAATATGACCTGATGTTCCTACGAAAGTTGGAGGTAATTCCAAATTTGAAGATATTTTTTGAACATTTTTAATATCTGATTCATCAGGTAAATAATTTTTATTTTATTGCTATTAAATTTAGTATATTATAACCTAAACATCTACAGATGTGCTTACAGAATTTATGCGAAATGCTGAAATGTGAATCATTAACGCCTTTCAAATTCACTCTTTAACGAGGCAAATCATAGGATAAGAAATTTAAATTAAATTAAGTTTAAATTTCTTCAACAATTTATATCTCTTTCAATTCACAGTTGTTGTTTTGAAATAGTTCTTTTTTAGATACATGTATCTATTCTTCTGTAAATATTGTGTTTATTCATAATTATGTTTGTTTTGAGTGTTAATTGTTGCAAAGATCATAATAATTGAGTTTACATGTAACAAGAACAATCAATTAATATGCTATTTGACAGATTTCATTACTCCATTTTTAGACACTGCTCAGCAGAATTGTGACTGATTTAAGGTTATTTATTGATATCAATAAATAGGGTCCTTTAACTTTAATCCTTGGTATATGTTTATTGTTGTTTGTCTCCTGGGCCGGTTGTTCAAAAGCCAATTAACGCCAATCCTAGATGTCCTAGATTAAAAGTCAATCGTTCATTGACTTTTAATTCAGGATTAGTGTTAATCGGCTTTCGAACAACCCAGCCCTGAACTAAAAATCCAGTGTACTGTAAATGGGCTGATGTGAAATTATACACAGTAATCCTAGCAAGTCCAGGAGATCATCAGGCCGTAATAATAAGGGTGGTCATGGTGATGTAAATCTCTTTATAATTTTATTATAATTATAATCGTATCAATGACAAAATTCTCATTTCTGATTGGTTCTCCGCATGCGATCACGTGGATGTCCAATTATTACAGCAAGTTCAAATTGGATACCTGTAATTGTACACCTACGCCATTCACGCATCAATTACGTGAATTTAAATGGGTTCTTTCCTGCTGTCTCCATACTGTTTGTAAAACTGATTGAAAAAATCTAAAAAGAGTTTTCTCTCAGATTTTCCTACCTCGACTTTTGTTATTGATACGATTAATTGGTAATTGTGTCGTACAATTCAGGGGTAGTTGTGGCTCGTAATTTCAAATCGGTCTCGCGCTGCACCCTCGGCCGATTTAGAAATTACTCACCCGATTACACCCTGAATTGTACTCCACTAGGTACAATTACCATTACTTATAATAAAATTTTATAATAATTATAATAAAATAATTATAATTTTATGCCTAAAATGCATAAAATCGCCTAAAGTCGCCTTAAGTTGCCTTAAGTCGCCTTAAGTTGCCTAAAATCGCCCAAAGTCGCCATGATTTTCCAGCCAATTTTGCTTAAATCGCCTTAAGTCGCCTTAAATCGCCTAAAGTTGCCTAAAGTTACGGCGACTTAAGGTCCCAGAGTAGGCCTAGAGAAAATAGTAAGCTACTCTTTTATCCTAAAATATGGACTATTTCGCTTCTGATTTCGCTCCAAATGAATTTGTAAATAAGCTTAAATGCCGTTGTGTATTAAGAGTGAATGTTACCAACGGTCAGACATTTGGTGGCCACAGCCGAAAAAATCAATTCTGCTCATATTCTCATGTTAGGTAAGACCTTAATATTGAAACAAATCACTGCATACTTTGTTTGGCTGAATATCGATTTATTTTCGAGAAAATCGATAATAACCAAATTCTGTCAAAATGCCGCTTTTTGGAGCTCAAAGTTCTCGAAGCTTCGCGTAACAAAATGAAACATTCTAGGACAATAAAAGCTACCAAATCTTAAAGAACGATATCGACATATATGTTGAAAGCAATTTGAGCAGTTCTTGTCTTTCTATTTACAAAATATAATTAAATTTGTCCGACCTACTTTTAACTCGATTAAAAATAGGTCAAAACTAACCTATTATTTAAGTATGTGCCTACACAAAATAATTTGCCGAAAATCTGGCTTTTGGAAGGCGAAGGGTGCTTCTTTTCGATCCCCAAAGGAATTTTTGGGGAAATGATTCAGCGCGATGTAATCAAATTTTAAAGTTGGATAAAATGCGCTGATTCAACGGATACCGAAGAGTATCCTAAATTAGATCAATGTACACGCAAAACTTTAATTGTTTCGCAGTTTTATAACGTTCAACCTACAACTAATTTAAACATAAAACCTCTAACCTTTATGTTGTTGTATCAAAGAAGAGGGCTATAGTCTTGTAGTTGTTGCTTCCTTCGCGATAATTGCAGCTCACTGAAAGATGACCAGCACGCCATGTTTGTTTAGTTAAGCCGTACTTCGGACGTGTTTGATGAGAAGATTCTCTGTTTCCACTTTCGTTCAAAAGAGCAGGCTTCAAGTACTTTCCGCAAAAAAGCCTTTGTTTAACCATTAGTTTTGAACTAAACAGCGAACCAAATGCGTTAATTCGTGTCTTGTAGCTTCTTGTGGCCCTTGTGGAATTTAATTAAGTCAGAACGGGTTTCAACTGAAATCGACAACTACATGTAACGCAAGAAAGGAACCGGAAGTTCTTTTTTAATGAGGGATGGCTGGAAGAGAAGAGAGTGGGGTATACAATATAAAAGCCTTATTTAATTTATAGTTTCTTGTTTTATTTTTAATCTTTATCGCATAAGCGCATATTTTTCTGACATTGGGAATAATTCAAACTTGTTCTCCCGAAACCTGAAAAAACCCCAAATCAATCCCAGGCCGAAATGGGGTATATTTCAAGTTGTATATTATTATCTACCTTGTAAGCCAGCCATAACTTTCAATAAAGTTTGTAACATCATTTTTATATTTTTCCAATAATATTAGCTTTAGTCCGGTTGCGCATAGTTAAAGACCAAGACGCCTTTATATATTTAGCTATTGTATTTAACTTTTCCCCACTAATATAGCCCTGGTCCCGTCACGGACAGGGAGAATAACGGGCCGTCGACATATTCACAAGTTCCCCGCTTAACGTCCACGGGACGTTTAGGAGGGGTTTAGGAAGGGGGTAAGGAGGCACCGGATTTGGACATTAGTGTAGGACAGTTTTGAGGAAAAAACAAAATGATGCATTTCTTTTTTGACTTGCACATGTGATTGCCGGCTTGCATGTAATTCGCCGCTCGCATACAGCTAGAAAGGTTGTCGGAGAAAAGCGCACGCGACAATCCCGAAAGGTAATCTGGGATATGATCAATGAATTTTAATAAGTCAAATAAATACATCAAATTCGCGATGCCTACTTTTGTTGCTTTCTTTTGCACTCGCAAACATACGTCCATGGGCGTCTCTTGCCATTTTCTCAGATTTCCCTGAAATGCTGAAGTCAAGGAACCGTGAACAAAACTACCCACAATACCTTTCGGGATTGTCGCGTGCGCTTTTTCCGACAACCTTTCTCGAAGCAGCTGTATACAAGAATGGCTTCTTGCTTGTTAATTATTTATTTCGCACTCAGCCGTACGTGTGTCAGCAGTGAGTGAACTAGGTTGTGTAATGACAACGGCTAAACTGATCAATTGTCTGTAATGCAAGCTACTAGAGGTCTGGTCCAACCTGGTCGATCGCATAATTTTACAACCACACCTGCCAACTAGTTCTTGTAGAATATCCATTTATTATATGCGGGCAAACTGGTCCACGATCAAAAGGAGCCCCTGAGCGGTCCGAAGTTCCAAGATGGAAGGCTAAGAGAGACCGTTGACGAACTCATTTCGCCGAATTCCTTTTTGAAACATTTAGAAAATAAAACTGTTCTATATAAAGTAGAAACATTTTTTTCGTTTTAAAAAAGCCATTGTACTAAAAACTTTATTGAACTAGCTTGTTCGGTTCGTATTGGGGAATATTGGTCGAGTTTTTTTTTGCCAGTTTATAGACCTCTCTTGACCTCGACAAATATTTCCCCAATATTCGGTTGATGTCTTTCTACTTCTTCATCGCCAGATTTGTTTGTGCTGTAAGTACTTTTCACTACTGAGCGAGAACAAAATCCAGCTATTTGCAAAGGGACGTGTGACTGAGGAAGTCGCCCTTGTCAAAGATACTCAGTAGAGACTTCGCTGTGCTTCGCTCTTCGCATTGCTTTCCAAATACTCGTAGGATCAGCCCTTTGCCCGATGCGTTCTCCAGCTTGGAACCGTGGCTATCGTAGCCACAGTGAGGTTCTTTCTTGTTAGTGCTGCTGACTTTAAGAGCCCATCCCATCGGTAGCACTAAGTCATCATCCTCCAACGATATCATTCTGTATCTTCAACCCCACCCTCTTCCAGCACCCATCAAAAAATAACCTCCGGTCCAGATTCGTACCCAGTCGCTATTTATATGTTTTGGGGATGAGAGAAGATTGGATACGGGAGTGGATTGAGGCGCGCGGGGGGTTATGGGCTAATTTTCCCTCGTCCCCTTTCATGATTCCCCTCAACCACTCTCGTATCCAATCTTCTCTCATCCCAGAAACATATAAATAGCGACTGGGTACGAGTCTGCCTCCGGAAGTTAAGAACGTATCTGTGGGGAAAAGTACTGAAATAGCTCAATATATGAAGGGGTCTTCGTCTTTGACTATGCGCAACCGGACTAAAGCTAGATTATTGGGAAAATATAAAAATGATATTACAACTTTATTGAAAGTTATGGCTGGCTTACAAGGCAGATAATCTACAACTTGAAATACACCCAATTTCGGCCTGGTATGGGGTTTTCAGGTTTCGGGAGAACAAGTTGAATTAAGTCAGTCAGATTGATGACTGTGGTCACAATAACGACCCCAACAACCAGGCATTATTCCTGGTCATGAAAGTTTTTCAAAGTGATCATATGGCCTTAGTTGAGATACTTTCAGATAAAGCAGAGCATTTCTCGCTTACAGCAGGGTGCTGGAAAGGATGGATGGTGAAACGCGCACTGCGATCTTGTGCGATGTTTGATATTTATTTTCATGAAAGTTTTTCAAAGTGATCATATGGCCTTAGTTGAAATACTTTCAGATGAAGCAGAGCATTTCTCGCTTACAGCAGGGCGCTGGAAGGGATGGATGGTGAAACGCGCACTGCGATCTTGTGCGATGTTTTATGCGGAGCGAGACTGGGTCGAGCGCGCTCGAGAGCGCTCGAGTTCAAAAACATGTCGGCAAATGAAGTTCAATAGCAGATGAAGAAAGGGATTGCTACAAGAGAACGGTACGGGATTTCCACTTAGTTTTTGTACAATGAACATGTCAACATGTTGGTAAAGCTGTAAGCAATAAATAATGGGTTCAAAATGGTAATTTTCGCTTTTTCATCGGTGTAAATTTCATTTTGAACTTTTTTGAACTTTTTAGTTACACGCTATAGACGTCAGTACACTGTTGTTCTCTCCATAATGCGGTGAATTTGGTCATTTGACGTTGTTGTTTTTGTAGAGAACGGCTAAGAAATGTACCAATATGAAAAACGCAAATGCAGAGGCATTGTACTGCTAATTAAACCTTCTTAGCCGTCCGCTCTTTTTGAACTCGAGCGCTCTTGAGCGCGCTCGACCCAGTCTCGCTCCGCATCAAACATCGATGCTTTCCAGCGCCCTGCTAACAGTTTCCTCTGCAATTCAGTGTACTGAATTTATTATTCTCATTTTCCTCCTTCTACAGTACTGCAGATTTTCAGTTTTTAATTCCCAATGTCAGAAAATATGCGCTTATATGATAAACGTTCACCTAATAGATTAAAAATAAAACAAGAAACTAGTGGCACCTAAACTAGGGCTAAAATGCCCTTTAAAGCAAAGATGTAACCTTATTCTCACAGATTCTGAAGTTAAACCTGCGGGTATCGTCCTGTGTTGGACGCGAGCGAACGTTTTTTAGAGCTTATGTACAACAATGTTTACAACAAAAGTACAAAGGTCACGGCTAGGATGGATGGTGCCCAAACGCAAATAATCGAATAAGAATGGTATTTTAGCAGTCCACAAGTACCTTAAATATTCCGAATACCTCATGTATTTATCCTAGAGTGCCCTTTACCTTGGATTTTTATCAATCTAACGGTTGACAGTGCTAAATATATGCCTGATTCCCTTCTTTGTCGATTACCAGTTCAAATTAAATTTCGCACGCGACTACATGTAATCGATTTCAGCCGACAAACTTCACAGTAATAAAATACATTATTCTGAGTATAAAGATAGAAGTACATATTAAGCACTTATTAAAAGTCACTGGTAGAATATCCTGCTCGCTTTGCCAACGGACTTTTTGGTCCAGTCAAGACAAGTAGCTTCAAGTTAATTTAGCAGGTGCCTGAAATGTTAAAATTCCAACGTCAAACTAGTTGGTACTTACCATCTAACCGGATTGCTACGATGATCTTCCACTATAGTTTGTAGATCGGGGTCTTTTACGTATTTAAACAAGTTTGCCATTTTCAAAATCAAATTGGCTTCTCTGCCTCTCAGTCCGCCAAAAACGGTGTAGCGAAATAATATGCTAATTAGCAACTTTCTTATGAGAGATCATATTACAGATGTCACGCAAAGTCGATGGAAACTGCCGACTTTAGTGGCGCGCGATGGTAAAATATTCTCGGTTTTCACTGTCACGCCATTAATAAAAAAAAATCGAAACCGTTCAATGAATGAAGTCAAGGAATTGACATGTCATAGATAATGAATTAATAAGGAATCAGTCCAAGTCTCAGGTCTGTGCGGTATTCCGTACTCGATAGAGCTCAGTATGGAAACGCCATGTTGGAAACGCACTTTTGCCAGAAAGGAGGTTTGTTTTCTTTTGTGAACTTTCGAATATTTAGATAAATTGTTTAGAATGCTGAAAATTACCCGAAAAGTCATGTTTTAGATACGGAACAGCTCTGTCACGGCCGTCCTGCTGATGTAACGTACGACGAAAACTCGGAAATTT
>MU827381.1:0-11768 GCA_029204205.1 Desmophyllum pertusum
CAAACACGAAAATTTCACCAGTCTTCTGCCCCCACCTGTTTGAAAAACCAAGTAAAATTTTAAACGAAAAACTGCCTGCAAAATTTATGCCATTTTGGGTTTCAAATAACCCGCGCACCGACATCTTGGATTTCATGACGTTACGTGGTCTGCCCCTTTTGTTATAGACTAAAACAAAAGATGCTATCTACCTTTTCTGAGCAATAGTGGCAACCAGAATACGTCATATAACACATTAAAATATAGACTGAAAGTAGCGCGCGCTCTGGATGGTTAAAAAAGCATTGTTTTATCAGAGGTTCAAACATAGAAAAGCGTATTTTATCGTTTCGCGGCCGTAAATCGATATTTTAAAGCACATAAAGAAGCCAAAACCACATGTATTATACTTTCATAAAACACGACCGGGAATTTGAGGAACACGAGAGAACCAGTTAAGAAAAACACTAGCCTGCGGCGTCCGTGCTTTAAAATATACAGCGCGCTGAAACGATAAAATACGCTTTTCTATGTTTTATACCTCTGATAAAACATGGGTTTTAACCAATCAGAGCGCGAGAAGTTTTCAGTTTATAATTTAATTGTTAAATATGGCGGCGCGCGGGAAATTTAAACCACCCAATGGCCCGATATTTAGTATCCAATTTTTCCGTACAACTTGAACGTTTTTCCAATTTATTTCAAAACAAATTTTCAGGGGTTAGACAATAATTCCAGCAATTTAACGGTAATTTGTTCCAAGAATGAAATTTTTTCTTCAAATCTTGTCCGGGAGGAGAAGAAAAGCCTAACATCCAGTGTTCAAGAGTTTTACGTTTAGTTTTGATTTCTGGAATATGTACAGTATGTGAAAACATACATACAAAATATTTTTGAAGAGATTTCAGCTTATAGTTTTTTCTTCGTAAATTTCATTCGAATTACTCGCCGCTACGCCAAGCATTTTTCTGTTTTACCAAAGTTTGACTGTAATTTCGTAACCATTTGCTTAGGAAAATTCAGCTCTAATGTGGCAGGCAATTTTGCTAGGAAATCCAGTCAGTAAATATATATATGCTTCTCATTACATGTTAGTTTGATTCCGAATTTGTGGTACGGTTACCAATAAAAAAACATACAGATAGGCGTATAGAAAAATGTATTGAAAAGCGGATTGCTTGATTTTTGGAACATCTGCACATTCCTCAATTGAGTTCAGATAATTTTGACATTTCATATAATCAGAAAATAAAATTTTCAGTCATGATTTGAGGTGCGATTCAGGATTTTCCTATTTTTCGATCTTCATCAGCTGCAGATACTGGCTTTTGATTCCCAATAAAGGTAATAACAAGTCGAGCATTTGGCTGATAAAAGACTGTCAAGCTCTGGCCAAACGGAAGACGCCAAGTAGACGCAAGTTCCCAAATCAATGTTACTCCGTTTGCGCCACGACTTGCGGCTTCAGACTTGCGTGACTGCGACGACTTGCGTTCACTTTGATCGAGATCAAATTTGACAACGAAAGGGAGACGCACGTTTTTCAACGTTTGGCCATCCCAAGCGCAAGTCAACCGCAAGTTGTCTTTTGTTTACTTACTGAATTTGCAGCGCGGCGCAGGGCAGCGAGCATTCAAATTGCTTTCTTTTTGGCAACTTGCGTACACTCGCGATAAAATTGCGACTCCTTTTGACCACCCAACGCAAGTCTGGTACGCAAGTTCCAACTTGCGATTGCTTGCGTCTTACTTGCGTCTCCGTTTGGCCAGGGCTTTACTTTTTCAGCGTTCGTAATATTTTTCAATCTTCACCTAGTAACCATTCTGTGATTCACGTTCGTTCAATACCTCATTGCGGCTCCTTCCTAAAAACCTTGACAAAAAACAAATTTTAAGCTTCCCTTCGACTAAATTGAGGACATTTTACATCGCCAACAACGATTATCTGCTATTCAAAAAGTCACGTTTTGAGGAGCATATTGTCACATGCACCCGTGTAGGTCGAGAATTTTTGCCAGGAAAATTCATACCTCTAATGTGTAGAATTTGTAGGACAATCAGGTCAAGTTCAGATATAGACTGCCTTCTGCAATGGGTTGATTCCGAATTTGGTTAGGTTTAATAGAAAATGTATCAAAAGCAGATTGCTTGATTTCTGCTAACATATTACATTCCTGAGAAAGATATTATTTCTCGTCAGTGACACAAGCTACCCCCGGAAAAAAAAATTCCTCGTTACTCGTAAATTTTGACTTTATATTTGGGAATAAAAATTTTCATGACACCGATTTGACGTGGGGATTCGGTATTTACCTTTCTTTCGCATGTGCACCAGATACTGGCAATTTATTGTCAAAAACCCTGGACCCTTGTTTATGACAAAATATGTCGCACTATCTCCTAGTTAAAGACTGTTACTTTCATTATATAGTACATTTGATATTTTAACGAAGCCAAGGCCATGAAATAGGCTGGGGAAAAAGAAAACTGCGAGTCCGACCAGCTTTCGCAGTTTTCTTTTTAACCCTCCCACACCACGGAGCCTATTTCATAGGGGCTATAAAAACGTTCGTACGTTCGTAATCTATCAAATAAAAAAATAAACTAATAAATAGGGAGTGGCTATCTTCTATTTCCAGATCGAATTGGAAGTTAAAAATGTTGGGTTTGGGTTTTGTAGAGCAAAGGCTGGAGCAAAGTTGATAAAGGGTCATTTAAGGGAAATGGTTATGAATCCGACAAAGTTCCTTGTTCCATGTTTTTGTTCGCTTTTTTGGCCTTGACCGTGCACCAAAAACAATAGGCTGATTTAGCAATGACGACGGGGACGTCACTCGAGGACGTGAAAGCGCGCGGAATAGTCTGGACCCAACTTTATTTCGACTTCCGGTGCTCCCGTTGCCGTCCTGTGGCCAAGTCACGACGCCATTTTGAGAGGTTTTCACGTTGCGACCAGAACGCCACATATTTGCTGTCATTTTGTTGACATTTTGCTGTTTTTTGCAGCATTTTTCGGTGCGCGCGCCGTCGTCGAGAAGTCCCCGTCGTCATTGCTAAATCAGCCTACTAAGTTTCGGGTTGTGTCCGAGAAACTAACGTATGAACGCCAAAACAAAAGATCACGTGCACGGTCGTGGACCTTCCAACATAAAATCTTGACATCTTTGTCTGTTCCATGAAGTTTCCAGGGCTTCATAATCTTTTACCTATATTAAATCAGAGTAACCGGTTTTAAAACGCTCGGGGCAAGGATGAGAACCGACAACAAACTCAACCCAACATACTACCGCGTGGCATGAACTTTCATTCAATCCTTATTATTTTGGCTACTTTCCTTCTTCCTCCTCTTTTCTCGCCGCCATTTATCGCGCGGCAATTTCTGTTCTCTTGTGATTTGATCCGGTTGATGTAATCCACGAGTCCGATCCAATAGATAGTGGACGCGAATAGACTGGGCGCTAGTTCGTCTCATTGTTGTCTCGAATTTCCTCAGTACATGCAGAACCGTGGTACAACGCATTTGGTTTCGTCTTGTGAAGGTAAGACAAACTTTAAAGTTATTTAATGGACATAGTAGAGTTCTTTAGGTGCTAATGTTCATCCCAGAAAATTCAGGGTTCGTACGGGTCATGGAAAACCAGGAAATTCATGGATTTTCTAGGCCTGGAAAGTCATGGAATTTAAGTGTGCGTCATGGAAAGTAATGGAAAAGCAGAAATCTCGTGCTTTTGGCAATAGAAAGGCAAAAAGTTGAAAAAAAGAAAGAAAAAAACCCCAGGACGATTTATGAAACAGATTTTAATTCAGTCGAAATAAACGCTAGCGCACATTTCGATATACCGGGATATGGGAACATTTAATATGTTGACATTTATATATTGCTGCGCTGCAGTTTATGCAAATTTGCTCAGCCCATATATGGAATGAGCCAATCAAATGCTTTCAATGTGCTTTCACGTGGAAACATTCACGTGAGCACTCAGTGGAACTTCCATTGCGTGTTTTTGTGAATTTACTCCTTATCGGATCTTTATTCTGTATTATTATACATTCAACTCACTATCTCTTTTCTGATTGGCCGAAAGCGGGCATTATTTCTTTCTTTTCTTTCTTTTGATTGATCTTCATTGTTAGGCTCCTATTTTAGAGTGGATGGTTATCATTTGTATATCAAATGTCAGGGGGTTTGGGGTGTATGCTTTCAATGTTAATAATAATTATTATTAACATAAAAAATTAGAATAAAATTAGTTCAATTTAAATAGCAAGATTCTCAATTACCAAGATTTACTCACTATCACTTACTTGTGATGGCCACTGTATGCAGTGTAATTACAGTCAAAATACTCAGCGCAATCCGCCCAAGGGTGAATTAATGAATTCATTACTGCAAATTTGATTTCATTACTCGTTTCAATAATGCACTCTTCAAAATGAAAAATCAAAAATTCAAAACAAGACTCGATCCAATACTCGAATGTTGATTTGATTAATGGTAAAATATATCTTTCCATCCCCGTGAGAGAGTTGATAGGAAATCTGGAAAACAAAGCAGAAATTTGAGCGATTAGATAAAAAAGACAGAGATATATTCGCTCAGTCTACGACTGCTAGCAAATTTGCATATTTGACAGCGACATAGAGGAGCATGCCACGAAAGAATGTCTGCTGTCGCAATTCAAGTCAAAGGGCTTTTTAATTAATCACTTTACGGCAAATTTCCCCGGCAAATTTCTGAAATGTCCACTTTGTTTTTGCAACTTTTTCGACAATAACAATGAAAATAACTACAGGAAGAAAATAGACGACTAATTCTTTACAAAGGAAAGAGTCAAATGCAAGCGTGACAAACGTTCGTGACTTTCCTGTGGTTTGTCATACCGGTATTCAACCAACGGTCTGATTGAAAGCCGTCGCAGTCGTGGAATTGGAAGCAAATCCCTGTGTTCTTTTATCAATCGCTCAAATTTTCGTTTTGTTTTCCAGATGTACTGTCTGTCTCACAGGGGATGGAAAGAGATATTTTGCCATTAATCAAATCAACATTCGAGTATTGAATCGAGTCTTGTTTTGAATTTTCGATCCGGCCAGTATAAAATGCAGACTGCAGATTGCAGACTGCAGACTGGGTATAAAATGCAGACTAGGTATAAAATGCAGACTGCAGATTGCAGACTGGGTATAAAATGCAGACTGATACCAAAAAACTGTAAATTTGTGTTATTCGCGATTTATTTTCAATTTTTAACTTACTGGAGTCATGCAATCGCCTTCTGAGTTGAAAACTGTCACTTTGTCTTTAAATATGTGATATATTTTCAATGTTTAACTTGTACATTTTCTATTAAATAAGTTCACAGCTTACCATAATTAGCCTATGAATAGGCTTTGCAGTTTTCTTTTTACCCCATCCCCACCGCAGAGCCTATTCATAGGCTAACCATAATAAGTTCAAAAGTCTATAAAATAACAACAACAAGGTGGATTACCGTAGACTCCGATAATAACGGGCCCCCCGAAAATAACGGCTACCCGAAAGTAACGTTAATTTTTTACCTTGCTATTAAACTCCCGAAAGTAACGGCCCCCCCGAAAGTAACGGCCCCCCCGATAATAGCGGCGGCCTTAAAAAATGACCACTCAAAAAATATATATATATTTTGTATTTAATGTAACATTTCAAGAGGTGCGGTATCAAAGTACATAATCATTTGTGATTTTATTTTAAGCTTAACTGAATCCTGTTTGAAAACAGACATACGGATATAAAAACAGATCAAAGCTGTATGTGTCATCACAGTAATTAGTTGTCATATAATACGAACAATATTTTCGACGTATAGTATACGAACATTTGGGCCTTTTTTGTTACAGTTTACTTGTTTACATGGATAATGAATAACCAGCATGCAACCTGAATGACCTTTTTTATGTCTGTTATGCGTCCTCTTTGTGTAAAACCACTGCTGAATTACAAACGTTTTCTAAGCATCCGAAAGTAACGGCTACCCGAAAATAACGGCTACCCGAAAGTAACTGCCCCTTTGGCCTGCTAAAATCCGAAAATAACGGGGGCCGTTATTATCGGAATTCTACGGTACTAGTACATGGTCAACAAACTGAAAGGCACTTTGGGTAGCACTTCACAACAGTGTCACGCAAGGGCTTTTTCGAGTTTGTCAGCCGCGAAAAGTTTCCTTTCATCAACATTCAAAGGCTATACAGTATTCGTTTTCTTTGGCTCAATTTGTTTGCTTTCTTTTCCTTTCGCCCAGTTTTTCCATAGAGGGGACTGGCTGGTGTGTTAGTTTATAACATTAACAACATTCAATTTGTTTTGATTTGATTTGACCCCGGGTTTGACCTACTTTCACAATACGTTTTTGTCACTAACTCAAGGCGATGATTACACAAGACCCAGGCACAGAGGTCTATTTTCTGAATGTACCGGAATAAACTGAAAACACCGAGCATGGGCCAAGAGGGAAACTTTCATGGAAGAATGAACGTGTGACTCTGAGTTAAAGTTAAAATTGAAAATAAATCGCGAATAACATGAATTGACAGTTTTGGTATCAGTCTGCATTTTATACCCAGTCTGCAATCTGCAGTCTGCATTTTATACCTAGTCTGCAATCTGCAGTCTGCAGTCTGCATTTTATACTGACCGATTTTCGATTCTTCCTTTGAAGAGTGGATTATTGAAATGATTAATGAAATCAAATTTGCAATAATGAATTCATTAATTCACCCTTGGGCGGAACGCGCTGAGTATTCTGACTGTAATTAGGAAGTAATTTTCCATGAGTAATATCTTAGAACTAATTTTATTACTTTTTATTAACTTCAAGAAAATGGAGGCATGAGAGAAAATAAACGTTAGCAAGATGTCTAAAGTAAGGACGCGTGAAAGAGGAAACTCTCAGCAGAGGCCTTATGAATGTAAGCAGTGCAAACAGTGTGGCAAGTGTTTTAGCCAAGAAAGAAATTTGCACAGACATGAAAGAGTCCACACACTGGAGAAGCCGTATGAATGCAAACAGTGTGGCAAGTGTTTTAGTCAAGCAGGAAATTTGCACAGACATGAAAAAGTCCACACAGGGGAGAAGCCTTATGAATGCAAACAGTGTGGCAAGTGTTTTAGCCAAGAAAGAAATTTGCAGATACATGAAAGAGTCCACACAGGGAGAAGCCTTATGAATGCAAACAGTGTGGCAAGTGCTTTAGCCAAGCAGGACATTTGCCTAGACATGAAAGAGTCCACACAGGGGAGAAGCCTTAGAATGCAAAACGGTGTGGCAAGTGTTTTAGCCAAGCAGGACATTTGCACCAGACATGAAAGAGTCCACACAGGGGAGAAGCCTTATGAATGCAAAACAGTGTGGCAAGTGTTTTAACCAAGAAAGAAATTTGCATAAACATAAAAGAGTCCACACAAGGGAGAAGCCGTATGAATGCAAAACAGTGTGGCAAATGTTTTGCCCACTCAGGTGATTTTAATAGACATGAAAGAGTCCACACAGGGGAGAAGCCTTATGAATGCAAACAGTGTGGCAAGTGCTTTAGCCAAGCAGGAAGTTTGCAGATACATGAAAGAGTCCACACACGGGAGAAGCCGCATGAATGCAAACAGTGTGGCAAGTGTTTTTGCCCATCAGGAGATTTGCGTAAACACGAAAAAGTCCACACAGGGGAGAAGCCTTATGAATGCAAACAGTGTGACAAGTGTTTCAGCCGAGCAGGAAGTTTGCATAATCATGAAAGAGTCCACACAAGGGAGAAGCCTTATGAATGCAAACAGTGTGGCAAGTGCTTTAGCCAAGCAGGAAGTTTGCATAGACATGAAAGAGTCCACACACGGGAGAAGCCGTATGATTGTAAACACTGTGGGAAGTGTTTAAACCATGCAGGTCATCTGAGGAGACATCAGAGGGCTCACACAGAAGGGACGCGTTGCACTGGCACTCAACCAGCCAATAAGAGTACGCCTGCCCATAAAAAGGGTAATATATCTACAGCAACATCCACTTTGCAAGAATTCCAGCCAGGCCCTGTTGAATGTTGGATTTGTCTGGAGGAGTTGAGTAGTGAAGCTCTACTTCTTGTTCATTACGATGATCATATGAAACCGAGCATTTGACTTTAAAAACAATCAGGCTTGGTGAGCATCGGTTCATTTGTTTTTGTTGCGTTAAGGTTGAAATATGGTAGACAAAGTGTAAATTGACACGTCAACATTTATATATGTTATTTGCCGGCCGGGAGGTCCGTATTGAGAAAAACTGTGCCAGAGGTCTTGAGTACGGCACGAGCCGTAGGCCGAGGGCCGTACTCAAGACCGAGGGCACAGTTTTTTCTCAATACGGACCGACCAAGGCCGGCAAATAAGGTATTTATTTTTTTCCTACTTGGTTTGGTAATGCTAGAAATCTTGAAATCTTGCCGTTTTGCAAAATCTGTTTTTCACGCGCGCGCATATTCCTTTTATAGCTGATCGCAAGGTCGCTATAAAACTCAAACTACCGAAGAAATAAAACTTAATCCAAATAAAAAGAAACTCAGACGATTAATTTTTACACCAGAATTACAGAAAGGTAGATGTGAAGAACAGACGATGGAGACTCAAAACGAAATTTCACCGCTAAAAGCAGCTGAAATGAGAAGCTAAAGCCATTCAAAGTCCGGCGTAACCGGCAAAATTTTAGAAAAATCTTCCATACTCTTGCGTAGTATCATGAAAGCATTTTCCGAGCAAAACTGTTTCCTCAGTTTTCTACAATTTCATTCCATGTTAATCTAATTCTTGCCATTCGATGGCCATTTACAATTTTCATTTTATGCGAAACCTTGACAAACTGTATTCATGCATTCAGTTTCAACGTTAACGACACAACTGATTTATACGAGCCGAGAATTATTTTCTGGGTTACCGGTAATCACTAAGTTCTTTCTTGAATGAAAGTTAATGAAGGGCTGTTTCGGTAAAAAAGAGAAACGAAAAGCAAATGACTAAAACTAAGGAATTGAGTCTAAACACGGACATTTGTAATTTAAAATCGCAAGTCTAGAGAGCGTGAAAGTGATTTCCAACACAACAACAAACTCAAATTATGTCGGTTAAAATCAAATGAACACTCGCCTTTTTGAAGAAATGCAAGCTCTTTAATTCCACTGCGTAGTTCTCCATTCACTTGACAACGATAAGAGAGCAATATAATGTGAAAAATTCAGTAAAAGCTTCTTCGCATCGACCTTCGCACGTTGCTGAAATTAAAACTTCTTCGCTTGGGCAGCGCAGGCCTGGCGGCAAAGTCATTTGATATTTTGACCGTGGGCAAGATGGAAAATCTTGCCCGCTCTCGGAACCAATCAGATTGCTGGATTCGAGAGTTCCGCCCGCTCGCGCTCTCAGAAAAAAAATAAGTACTGTTCTTGTTTAAAGTGGATGTCATTATAGATACATCTTTGAATTGTAAGAGTCTATATTGTCCAGTTTGTGTTCTGTTAAAGTTACGTTGTGAGACCAGGCTAGGAATGATCAAAACTGGTGTTAAGTTATATATTTCTAGCTAATGATTTTTGTTGGCTTCTTTTGTGGATAAGGATATCACTTAATTATATAGAATGCGGATAAGGTCAATGAACAGAGAAGCGAAGGTGCATAAGGGGTGTACAGGAATAAGCAGTTGTTGGAGTTTAGAATTAGGTTGTTGTTGGAAGATGTTTTGTTTGATGCCAGTTCGTTTCTTGATTGGTGGGGATTTAACAAATAGTAATAATAATAAGTTAAACGGAGACAGGCTATTGTAAGAAACAAACCTTCACAGGAGAATAAAGAGTTGTTTGCGTTAACATGGATTTATCTGGTTCAAAGTTTGTTAATTCCTTTCGTGGCCAACAATCAGAACTTCACCAGGGTAAGTCCACCGTTTTTGAAGTATGAGGCCGAACATGGCGCTAAAAATTGAAATGTTTTGTAGGAGAGAACAAACTTAGACTGTTCAACAGCCTCTCTTATTTTTCTCGACGCTAACAGTGTAGCGCGAGGGGTGGTGGGATGGGGTGTGGGCCCTACCCCCACGCTCAGTTCCAGTTCGCTCGTGGCTACCAACGATCTGAGAAAATAGCAGAGGCTGTGAAAAGTCTAAGAAAAACTAGCAACACGGTGTTGAATACGTTTCGTCCAGTTTTTGAGTCTGGAATTGTACGCAGTCTGAAACTCACTACAAACATATTTTAGTTTTGCCTCGATTAAAATATCTAGAGATTGCTAATCGTATATTATATATAAGGACAGTGTCAGTTCTGATTTGCCGATTCGCGCGAAACCTAAACGAGTGAAACCTGGTCGCTGGCTAATTGACCTTTCTCCCAAAAATGGCCGGCCGCCAAATTCATATTAAGCTGAGCGGAAAATCAATACCAGCACCTGAAAGATCACCTCTTTTGTTTTGTAATCGTACAAAAGTTTCGCTTAAGTTAGGGTTTCTTAGCCTGAGTCGAGAAAACGGAAGTTTGAAAAACTGGAAAATTTTAGGAGGACGTTTTGTATGACCCAGTCATACAAACGTCTCTAAATTTTCCAGTTTTCAACTTCCGTATTTCTCGACTCAGGTAGAACCTAATCTAATGAAACTTTGTAACGATTTACCAAAAACAAGAGGTGGTCTTTCAGGTGTTGGTATTGATTTTCGCCTCAGTTTAATTTTAATCATTTTGAATTTGTGGCCGGCCCATTTTGCAGACGTTTTGTTTTCCATGCATTTTTGCTTAAAATCATGCCTAAAACAGGCCTTATCACATGCATACAGATAAATCAGTATGGAAAATGTATCAAAATCGGACTTGCTTGATTTCTGAGAACATCTAGACTAGCATTCCTCAATTGACTTTCAAATAAGTTTTGACTCAACCTCGTCCCCAGAGTCTTCTCCGCTTTCCAGATGGCGTGGTGGGCGCGAAGAAAGACCCTGGCGAAGAGCAGGTCACGCTGACCACAAAACTTACGGCCAATCGCGAGCCCGCCGCCATTTTGAAATCAATCAAAATCTCCAATATTTTTGGAGACAACGTGGACCTGCCCTCTTCGCCAGGCGTGCTCTTCGCCAGGGTCTTCCTTCGCGCCCACGTCCGCCATCTTGAAAGCGGAGAAGAAGACTCTGGGGACGAGGTTGAGTTTGACTTAAAACAGCGGACCTGCACTATAAAAGGGATAGCTCGCTCCCCCTATTTGTGCCACGAACATCCCTGCTTCAGTGGCTTAATCAAAGATGGCGGCCTATGCGAGCAAGAATGTGAGAAAGTCGTTGATACAAAATACAAGATCGAATCCCTACCTTGGGCTCTTTAATTTTTACTTTAAAAATACTCACTCTTGTGAAATAAAACCAAAAAACACCAGTGATGATGCACCCCTCGCCCCTCTTTCATAGCTCCCAATCCGAGATTTTAGCTTACCAAATTTGAATTTCGGCAGCCCTGTAACGGTTCCCCCAATCGCGAGATGCTGACACAATGGCGCACAGACTCCTCGCAGCATGAGATGCGCCTTCTTGTGAGCCTTCAAAAATGAATGGCTTGTGGTCTTTCTTATTTCTAACATGAACTCAACCCGTGGTTTTAATAATGTTTAACAAACGAATAAACTTGATTGTGAAAAGACTGCTGTTTCGCTCCATGGCGGATGTTGCGCCAATATTGGAAAGTCGACTTCTGTCTTGGATTGAACCGCTTTGCGTACATTGCCTATTCCTTGTCTTTAAATTTTCACGTTTTATCGTCTATTCAGCT
>MU827381.1:12268-30531 GCA_029204205.1 Desmophyllum pertusum
ACCAAGTAAAATTTTAACGAAAAACTGCCTGCAAATTTATGCCATTTTGGGTTTCAAATAACCCGCGCACCGACATCTTGGATTTTATGACGTTACGTGGTTGCCCCTTTTGTTATAGACTAAAACAAAAGAGCTATCTACTTTTTCTGACAATAGTGGCAACCAGAATACGTCATATAAACACATTAAAATATAGACTGAAAGATGCGCGCGCTCTGATTGGTTAAAAACCATGTTTTATCAGAGTATAAAACATAGAAAAGCGTATTTTATCGTTTCGCGCGCGTAAATCTATATTTTAAAGCACATAAAGAAGCCAAAACCATGTATTATACTGTCATAAAACACGACGGGAATTTGAGAACACGAGAGAAATTTAGAAAACACTCGCCTGCGGCTCGTGTTTTCTAAATTTCTCTCGTGTTCTCAAATTCCCGTCGTGTTTTATGACAGTATAGAAATTTAGAAAACACTCGCCTGCGGCTCGTGTTTTCTAAATTTCTCTCGTGTTCTCAAATTCCCGTCGTGTTTTATGACAGTATAATACATGGTTTTGGCTTCTTTATGTGCTTTAAAATATAGATTTACGCGCGCGAAACGATAAAATACGCTTTTCTATGTTTTATACTCTGATAAAACATGGGTTTTAACCAATCAGAGCGCGCGAAGTTTTCAGTTTATATTTTAATTGTTAAATATGGCGGCGCGCGGGAAATTTAACCACCCAATGGCCGATATTTGTATCCAATTTTTCCGTACAACTTGAACGTTTTTCCAATTTATTTCAACACATTTTCAGGTTAGACAATATTTCCATCAATTTAACGGTAATTTGTTCCAAGAATGAAATTTTTCTTTCAAATCTTTCGAGGAGAGAAAAGCTAACATCCAGTGTTCAATAGTTTACGTTAGTTTTGATTTCTGGAATATGTACAGTCTGAAACATACTACAAAATATTTTGAAGAGTTTAGCTTATAGTTTTTCTTCGTAAATTTCATTCGAATTACTAGCTACGCCAACATTTTTCTGTTTTAAAAGTTTGACTGTAATTTCGTAACATTTTGCTTAGGAAAATTCAGCTCTAATGTGCAGAATTTGTAGGAAATCCAGTCAGTAAATATATAGCTTCTGATTACATGTAGTTGATTCCGAATTTGGGTACGGTTAACAATAAAAAACATACAGATAGGCGTATAGAAAATGTATGAAAAGCGGATTGCTTGATTTTTGGAACATCTGCACATTCCTCAATTGCGTTCAGATAATTTTGACATCATATAATTCGAAAATAAAATTTTCAGTCATGATTTGAGGTGCGATTCAGGATTTTCCTATTTTTCGATCTTCATCAGCTGCAGATACTGGCTTTGATTCCCACTAAAGGTATAAAAGTCGAGCCCTTTGGCTGATAAAGACTGTCAAGCTCTGGCCAAACGGAGACGCAAGTAGACGCAAGTTTCCAACTCAAGTCTCCGTTTGGCCACGACTTGCGTTGACTTGCGACGACTTGCGTTCACTTTGATCGAGATCAAATTTGAGCGCAAGTAGACGCACGTTTTTCACCGTTTGGCCACCCAACGCAAGTCAACGCAAGTTGTTTTTGTTTACTACTGAATTGCAGCGCGCGCAGGAGCATTCAAATGGCTTTCTTTTTGGCAACTTGCGTACACTCGCGATAAACTTGCGACTCCGTTTGACCACCAACGCAAGTCTGTACGCAAGTTCAACTTGCGTCTGCTTGCGTCTACTTGCGTCTCCGTTTGGCCAGGGCTTTACTTTTTCAGCGTTCGTAATATTTTTCAATCTTCACCTAGTAACCATCTGTGATTCACGTTCGTTCAATACCTCATTGCGCTCTTCCTACCTTGACAAAAAAATATTTTTAAGCTTCCCTTCGACTAAATGAGGACATTTTTACATCGCCAACAACGATATCTGTATCAAAAAGTACGTTTTGAGGAGATATTGTCACATGACCCGTGTAGGTGAGAATTTTGCTAAGGAAAATTCATCTCTAATGTGTAGAATTTGTAGGAAATCAAGTCAGTAGATATAGACTGCTTCTGATGGGTTGATTCCGAATTTGGTTAGGTTATAGAAAATGTATCAAAAGCAGATTGCTTGATTTCTGTAACATATACATTCCTCGTTATAAATTTTGACTTTATATTTCGGAAATAAAATTTTCAGACACGATTTGACGTGGGATTCGGTATTTTCCTTTCTTTCGATGTGCACCAGATACTGGCAATTATTGTCAAACCCTGACCCTGTTTTATGACAAATATGTCGCACTTCTCCTAGTTAAAGACTGTTACTTTCATATATAGTACATTTGATATTTTAACGAAGCCTATGAATAGGCTGGGGAAAAAGAAAACTGCGAGCGAAGCTTCGCAGTTTTCTTTTTAACCCATCCCCACCACGGAGCCTATTCATAGGGGCTATAACGTTCGTCGTTCGTAATCTATCAAATAAAAAATAAAATTAATAAATGGGAGTGGCTATCTTCTATTTCCAGATCGAATTGGAAGTTAAAAAATGTTGGGTTTTGTAGAGCAAAGGCTGGAGCAAAGTTGATAAAGGGTCATTTTAAGGGAAATGGTTATGAATCCCGACAAAGTTCCTTGTTCCATGTTTTTGTTCGCTTTTTTGGCCGTGCACCAAACACAATAGGCTGATTTAGCAATGACGACGGGGACGTCACTCGAGGACGTGAAAGCGCGCGGAATAGTCTGGATCCAACTTTATTTCGACTTCCGGTGCTCCCGTTGCCGTCCTGTGGCCAAGTTCACGACGCCATTTTGGTGGTTTTCACGTTGCGACCAGAACGCCACATATTTGCTGTCATTTTGCTGACATTTTGCTGTTTTTTGCCGCATTTTTCGGTGCGCGCGCCGTCGTCGAGAAGTCCCCGTCGTCATTGCTAAATCAGCCTAAGTTTTGGGTTGTGTCCGAGAAACTAACCAATAGAAACGTTTCGGTTACGTAATTCAACTATAGTGTGTGTGTGAACGCAAAACAAAAGATCACGTGCACGGTCGTGGACCTTCCAACATAAATCTTGACATCTTTGTCTGTTCCATGAAGTTTCCCGGGCTTCATAACCTTTTACCTATATTAAATCAGAGTAACCGGTTTAAAACGCTCGGGGCAAGGATGAGAACCGACAACAAACTCAACCCACATCTACCGCGTGGCATGAAATTTCATTCAATCCTTATTATTTTGGCTACTTTCCTTCTTTCCTCCTCTTTTCTCGCAGCCATTTATCGCGCGGCAATTTCTGTTCTCTTGTGATTTGATCCGGTTGATGTAATCCACGAGTCCGATCCAATAGATAGTGGACGCGAATAGACTGGGCGCTAGTTCGTCTCATTGTTGTCTCGAATTTCCTCAGTACATGCAGAAGCGTGGTACAACGCATTTGGTTTCGTCTTGTGAAGGTAAGACAAACTTTAAAGTTATTTAATGGACATAGTAGAGTTCTTTAGGTGCTAATGTTCATCCCAGAAAATTCAGGGTTCGTACGGGTCATGGAAAACCAGGAAATTCATGGATTTTCTAGGCCTGGAAAGTCATGGAATTTAAGTGTGCGTCATGGAAAGTAATGGAAAAGCAGAAATCTCGTGCTTTTTGGCAATAGAAAGGCAAAAAGTTGAAAAAAAAGAAAGAAAAAACCCCAGACGATTTATGAAACAGATTTTAATTCAGTCGAAATAAACGCTAGCGCACATTTCGATATACCGGGATATGGGAACATTTAATATGTTGACATTTATATATTGCTGCGTGCAGTTTATGCAAATTTGTCCATATATGGAATGAGCCAATCAAATGCTTTCAATTTCACATGTGCTTTCACGTGGAACATTCACGTGAGCACTCAGTGGAACTTCCATTGCGTGTTTTTTGTGAATTTGCTCCTTATCGGATCTTTATTCTGTATTATTATCATTCAACTCACTATCTCTTTTCTGATTGGCCGAAAGCGTACAGTGAATTTTTGAAACCAGCGCCTTTGAAAGCATCTACGTCATCTACCTACAGATTATACAATAATCATGTCAAGTGCACTCAAGGTCACGGGTAATCATGTCAAGTTCGCGAGAGGATCACGGGTAATCACGGGTAATCATGTCAAGTTCGTGCGCTTTACGTTGTTTGCCGCTTATAAGTAAACAACATCGTTGGCAAAAGCATTATTTTTTTTCGTTGAATGTATAATAAAACAATTATTAGATTCGGTTTTTGTGATATCCAGAATAATCAAGGTCTCGGTAAGAGTTATCAGCCTCAGCCTTCGCATCGGCTGATAACTCTTACCTCGACCTTGATTATTCTGGATATCACAAAAACCTCATCCAATAATTCTTAATTGTTTTGCTTTGCTTCACGTCGAAAATATGCCCGTAAAATGAAAATTCCAAGACAATTTTCGAAATGGATTGAGCGATCAGGGAAGTCAAGTGGGGAAACCTATGATAGCAAGGATCGCAACGATCGCTAGAGTGGTTTCCATAAGATCGCAATGATCGCAACGTACGATCGCAGAGATGGAATTTTTTCTATCTCTGCGATCAAGAATGCAAGGATTGCAATGATCACAGCATTTTATGATTTCCATATGATCGCAACGATCACTGCGATCGTTACGACCATGATCATTGCGATCGTTGAAATTGTTTTTTTCTGCCACTTTCTACACTTTTGACAGCAGATAAGCCTGCCGATTTTCGCAAATTTTGTAGAGTGTAAATTTTTTTCTTCGGCTCTTATAATAATCAATTTGAACCCCCCCCCCCTCTAAAGTCTTATTTTCATGCGCAAAACCTGCTACACTTAAGGTCATGGAAAACTTGAAAAGGTCATGGAAAAGGTCATTGAAATTCATGGAATTGTAAAAGCTCAAAAGAGTACGAACCCTGAGAAACGAGCAAAGACAGTTTAATTACATAATTAATGGTCATTGCCCGTTAGTCGATAGTTTGGAATATTAATGACAGACTCGACACATGATCGAACTCAATCGAACCCAATATTATCAAACTTAATCAAACGATTGGGTTAGAATTAAACACAATCGAACCAAAAAATTGTGTAAGTGTTCGATTGAGTTCGATATCCGAAACATAATCTATGAAATGATGCATTAGCCAGCTAACAATGTTGTATCACAGACAATTTCCCTTTGTGATGCCATGCATGCATATGACTTTATATTTCTTTCCTGCACTTGGCAAAATTGAAAATTTATCAACTGTAATGTAAATTATATTCTTATGCATATATTCCGCATTAAATTATTACGTTTTTGCAGCACACTAACTTTGGTTTCCTACAAGGCCATCCCCACAAAATGCTTTGTTTCCCATCGCCCGACCGACCCAATTATTTCAAAAAGTAAAAAAAAGTTTCTGATTCATTGCCTGCGCCCTTTTCTCGGGTGTTTCCAAGTTTAATATGCTTTGTTTACATCCTAAAGTCACTAGATGACATCACTTTTCAGAGTGATATCGGCTTGTTGCAAAATGCTGGTGAAGATATAATCAAGGCTCGCTTGGAATTATTTATGTATAATTTGTCAATATTTCGTTTCTGGGCTTTTTTTTTATTTTTACTGACCGACCGACCCACTTTCACGAGAGAGAGAGAGAGAGGGAGAGAGAGAGAGAGAGAGAGAGAGAGAGAGTGCGATGGGAAACAAAACATTTTATGGGGATGGCCCAACAGGATATAAGTCACATGAAAAATATGATTTGATCAGTTTTAGCTTCATGTTCCTGGCATAGTCAATTAAATGTTTGGCTACTTAACTCTATCAAATTCCTTTTTGTATCAACTAACTCGCGATTTCCTGTAAAATAACGTTGGTAAATTTGTGTGTGAGAAGCCATTAATTACTGGACTTACTGACTGGCTGAGTAAGCAGACATGTTGTGAGAACTATGAAGAAAGCCGAAAACCGACGGGCATTAACATCACTCATAATGCCAGTGGGCATCATGGGAAAATCTGGCCAATGTAATTAGCCAATTACAACAGGCATTATTTCTTTATTTTTTTTCTTTTGATTGATCTTCATTGTTAGGCTCCTAGTTTAGAGTGGATGGTTATCATTTGTATATCAAATGTCAGGGGGTTTGGGGTGTATGCTTCAATGTTAATTATTAACATAAAGTTAGAATAAAATTAGTTCAATTTAAATAGCAAGATTCTCAATTACAAGATTTACTCACTATCACTTACTTGTGATGGCCACTGTATGCAGTGTAATTAATTAGGAAGTAATTTTCCATGAGTAATATCTTAGAACTAATTTTCTTACTTTTTATTAACTTCAAGAAAATGAAGGCATGAGAGAAAATAACGTAGCAAGATGTCTAAAGTAAGGACGTGTGAAAGAGGAAACTCTCAGCAGAGGCCTTATGAATGCAAGCAGTGTGGCAAGTGCTTTAGCCAAGAGGGAAAGTTGCGGACACATGAAAGAGTCCACACAAGGGAGAAGCCTTATGAATGCAAACAGTGTGGCAAGTGTTTTAGCCAAGAAAGAAATTTGCAGACACATGAAAGAGTCCACACAGGGGAGAAGCCTTATGAATGCAAACAGTGTGGCAAGTGCTTTAGCCAAGCAGGACATTTGCCTAGACATGAAAGAGTCCACACAGGGGAGAAGCCTTATGAATGCAAACAGTGTGGCAAGTGCTTTAGCCAAGCAGGACATTTGCCTAGACATGAAAGAGTCCACACAAGGGAGAAGCCTTATGAATGCAAACAGTGTGGCAAGTGTTTTAGCCAAGAAAGAAATTTGCAGACACATGAAAGAGTCCACACAGGGGAGAAGCCTTATGAATGCAAACAGTGTGGCAAGTGTTTTAACCAAGCAGGAAGTTTGCATAAACATAAAGAGTCCACACAGGGGAGAAGCCGTATGAATGCAAACAGTGTGGCAAGTGTTTTGCCCACACAGAAGATTTGCATAGACATGAGAGAGTCCACACACGGGAGAAGCCGTATGAATGCAAACAGTGTGGCAAGTGTTTTAGCCAAGAAAGAAATTTGCAGACACATGAAAGAGTCCACACAGGGGAGAAGCCTTATGAATGCAAACAGTGTGGCAAGTGTTTTAACCAAGCAGGAAGTTTGCATAGACATGAAAGAGTCCACACAGGGGAGAAGCCTTATGAATGCAAACAGTGTGGCAAGTGTTTTAGCGAAGCAGGAAGTTTGCATAGACATGAAAGAGTCCACACATGAGAGAAGCCGTATGAATGTAAACACTGTGGGAAGTGTTTTAACCATGCAGGTCATCTGAGGAGACATCAGAGGGCTCACACAGAAGGGACGCGTTGCACTGGCACTCAACCAGCCAATAAGAGTACCGCCTGCCATAAAAAGGGTAATATATCTACAGCAACATCCACTTTGCAAGAATTCCAGCCAGGCCCTGTTGAATGTTGGATTTGTCTGGAGGAGTTGAGTAGTGAAGCTCTACTTCTTGTTCATTACGATGATCATATGAAACCGAGCATTTGACTTTAAAAACAATCAGGCTTGGTGAGCATCAGTTCATTTGTTTTCGTTGCGTTAAGGTTGAAATATGGTAGACAAAGTGTAAATTGACACGTCAACATTTGTACTGTTCTTGTTTAAAGTGGGATGTCATTAATACATCTTTGAATTGTAAGAGTCTATATTGTCCAGTTTGTGTTCTGTTAAAGTTACGTTGTGATACCAGGCTAGGAATGATCAAAACTGGTGTTAAGTTATATATTTCTAGCTAATGATTTTTGTTGGCTTCTTTTGTGGATAAGGATATCACTTAATTATAAAGAATGCGGATAAGGTCACTGAACAGAGAAGCGAAGGTGCATAAGGGGTGTACAGGAATAAGCAGTTGTTGGAGTTAGAATTAGGTTGTTGTTGAAAGATGTTTTGTTGATGCCAGTCGTTTCATGATTGGTGAGATTACAAATAGTAATAATAATAAGTTAAACGGAGACAGGCTATTGTAAGAAACAAACCTTCACAGGAGAATAAAGAGTTGTTTGCGTTAACATGGATTATCTTGGTTCAAAGTTTGTAATTTCTTTCATGGCCACAATCAGAACTTCACAGGGTTAGTCCACCGTTTTGAATATGAGGCGAACATGGCGCTAAAAATTGAAATGTGTGTAGGAGAGAAAAATTTAGACTGTTCACAGCCTCTCTATTTTCTCGACGCTAACAGTGAGCGCGAGGGGGTGGGGGATGGGGAGCGGGCCCTACCCCCACGCTCGCGCTTCGCGCTCAGTTCCAGTTCGCTCGTTGCTACAACGATCTGAGAAAATAGAGAGTCTGTGAACAGTCTAAGAAAAACTAACAACCGGTGTTGAATACGTTTCGTCAGTTTTGAGTTCTGGAATATACACAGTCTGAAACTCATTACAAAATATTTTAGTTTGCTGATTAAAATATCTAGAGATTGCTAATCGTATATAAGGACAGTTCAGTTCTGATTTGCCGCTCGCGCGAAACCTAAACGAGTGAGCCTGGTCGCTGGCTAATTGACCTTTCTCCAAAATGGCCGCCGCAAATTCATATTAAGCTGAGCGGAAAGTCAATACCAGCACCTGAAAGATCACCTCTTCTTTGGTAATCGTACAAAGTTTCGTTAAGTTAGGTTCTACCTGAGTCGAGAAAACGGAAGTTGAAAACTGGAAAATTTAGAGACGTTTGTATGACTGGGGGTATACGCCATGTCTAGTATTGGGTCTTCTGCCATCAGATTCGTGTGTAAATCATTTTCCCGCGAACCAGAAGCCAATCAAGTTGAACCATTTTTAATCCGTGCGCTATGTAAAGCCAGTTACTTTGGCCAAAGAAAAGCAAAAAGCGTCACAGCAGGTTGGTATTTGTTGGTATTTTATTGTTGAAGACGTCCAACTATTGTAAAATAAGTTATGAATGAATGTTTTATTTGAAATATTTGACATAGGTGAAAAAATTCGGCCGTGCTGTTAGCTTGTTCACGCTCACGTCAGCTCGCGCACGTTCCGAAAGCTTGCGTAATCAGCGCGCTAGCCGCTCAAACAACTCTTCGGAGCCACCGTTTTCAAAACTACACGTACACGGTTACACATCGTCACCGTGTAAATGAAAGGCGTTACAGTAAACTAAACGATACGGTTACAAATGAAACCGTGTTCGTGTAAACGGGACCTAAAGCATACGCTAGCATTCCTTACGCAACATTTGTCCTGCGTAAGTTTGTTTCCAGCGAAATTTAGATCTAAAAATAGCCTAGACGTGAATCTGATGTCTAGCGCGCAGTGCTAGATGGAAACCTCTAGTTATAGACCTCTGCCATCTGTGATTGACTTGGGTTTAATTGTACCTCATTGGGCTCTTCCTACCTTAACAAAACAAATATAAAACTTCCCTTGGCCGCCAGTTGCACGCGGTAATGCGCAAGTTATTTTATAGTGCGGGCCTCTTGGAAGAAAGTTAACCAATCAAAATGTTAATTGAGAACAAAGGTTAGCAAATGTGTTCGTAAACAGAGCAGTGACGTTGAAGCTTCCAGACAATATATCGACAATAAATTTGATACCAAACTAAGCAGCGATCAGTAGCTGAACTCAGCAAACTGACATTTTTTGATTGGCTGGTTTTGATCCTAAATTTTTGAGTGTCGATGTAGCCGTTACAAGAACGAGTTCTCGAGTGAAATTGTATTGAAATAACTAATTAGCTAATAATTTGCCACCAAGAAGGGATCGGTAGACTGCAAATGCCATCGACTAAATGATAACATTGGTGCATGATTTCATGTCTTGAAAAGGAAAACATTTCGTCCTTTCTTATTATACAGTCAACTCTCTCGTAAGCGACCACCCTTGGTGCAAAGGAGTAGGGTTAGCACCCCTGAGCCCGGAAAAAAACTATACTGCTACAGAAACATCAACGAAGCGTGAGCCACTGAATGAAAAAAGAGAAACTGAACTTTTGTGACATCTGAGTAATGATTTAATGGTTTTCTAATCATCTTGGGTGGTCGCTTACTGGAAACAGAAAACAAAAGAATATGTCAAATTTCTGGCCTGAAAATGTGGTCCGGGTCGCTTAATAAATTTGAGGCGTGGTCGCTTACGAGAGATTTTTAAGTTTGCAGTATTTGACTGAAAACCAAAATAGTTATTTACAAAGTGATCGTTAACGGGAGGTGGTCGCTTAAGGCGGGACTTAACCTAAATTTCAATGAAATTTTAAGAGGTTTAAAGAAGGGATAGAAGAAAGAAAATTTATTTTTGGAACACCAACAGTTTCAATCTACTAATTTTTAACTTCCCCTACATTTTTCAACTCCTTTGATTAATGGGATGAGCATAGAGTTTTTGGATTGCTTGAAACGTGAACGAGATCTTTCCATTTAACCCATGTTAAGTCGCGGAAAAATGGAATTCAGGTTAAGTCTCGCCATAATTGCGAGAACAGGTCGCTAGGAAGAGAGTGGACTGTATCTTACATTTCTTGGAAACAGCCCGTTACGCCACGGTTGAAACGTTATGTTGTACGAAGAACGCGCTTGTCATTTCTTGTTGTTCTGTCTGCGGCCCATTTTTCCCATTCTTTTCTCGTCTCCGTGAAATTTATCTCGCGCGGCAATTTCTGTTCTCTTGTTGTGTGATCCGATCGATGCAATCCGCGAGTCCGATCCAATATAGAAAAGTCCACGCGAACAGACTGGGTGCCAGTTCGTTTTCATTGTTGTCTCAAAACAGAAGCGTGGTTTTTGATCGAGTACAAAGCATTTGATTTCGTCTAGTGAAGGTAAGACAAACTTTAAAGTTCTTAATGGATATAGTAGAGTTCTTTAGGTGCTAATGTTCATCCCAGAAACGAGCAAAGACGGTTGAATGGTCATCGCCCGTTAGTCGATATAGTTGGAATATTAATGACACACACAGCAAATGTTTTGTTTATTTGAATTTGTTTCCCTTCCACTGTCTGCGGCGTTTGTACTAAACGGACGGTTTGGTAATCGAACTCAATCGAACCCAGTCAAACTTAATCGAATGATTGGGTTCCAATCAAACACTATCGAACCAAAAATGTGTTCTTTGATTGCCTAGGTCAGCTAACGGCCCATTCACATACATTCCCTTTCTGATGCAGGAAAGAAATTAGTCGTTTGCATGCATGGTACTTAGCAAAATTGAAATCAAATGTCATGTAAACTACAGTTGAACCCCGCTAATTCGAACTCTAATTAGCGGTGTTCAACTGTAGTAATACGTGACTCGCAGGTCCTCGCGAAGCTGGAATGATCCAGGTACAAAAGTCGGACCGGATCAGTCGGACCGGACTGGACCGGATCGGACCGGATCAACTCGGATCGCCAGTCCGGGTCGGATCAACTCGGATCGACTCGGACTAGACTAAAAATGAAAACAATCTACTCGGACTGGACTAAAATGAAATTCGTAACATGTTAGACATAGAAAAAAGATACCTCTCTTCATTTAAAGGTGTTAGCCACCTAAACGTTCACCCAGATCACCGTGAGATCGCGGCAATCCCGGGAAAAGAGTGCCTTGTGCTGCGGGGGAAACACATAATAACCCCGCTAACTCGAACTCTAACTCGAACTCCCCGCTATCTCTTACTCAAACCCATTCTCCTTGTCCTTGTTTTTCAGTCATTTACTATCTGCTAACTCGAACCCCCGCTATCTCGAACTATGTTTTGTTTTGTTCGAGTTAGCGTGGTTCTACTGTATGAGCTAAGCTTATCAGGCGCGGATCCAGGAAAAAACTTGACCGGTTTACTAGAGTCTAAGCGCCGAATTTATGGAAGTCCGGAGGCATGTTTCCCCGCAAACGTTTTTAGATTTCCACTCTCTAAAATTACATTAAATAACCGCGATTTTTAGTCATCTGGCTCCATGTGCGAGCGGACGAGCGGATAAGTTCGCGAAGATACTGATCCGGGAGGACCTGCAGGCACTAGAAAAATAAACTGGCGGCTTCATTGCCGCGATCTGACAGCGATCTGACGGTGATCTGGGTGAACGTTTAGGTGGCTAACACCTTTAAATTAAGAGAGGTATCTTTTTTCTATGTCTAACATGTTACGAATTTCATTTTAGTCCAGTCCGAGTAGATTGTTTTCATTTTTAGTTGATCCGACCCGGACTGGCAATCCGAGTTGATCCGGTCCGATCCGGTCCGGTCCGGTCCGACTGATCCGGTCCGACTTTTGTACCTGCCTGCTGGAATGGGGATTAATTATGTTTGGGAGGTGAGGGTGATAACCAAGCCTTAGAGATCGACTGGAGTTCATTAGTCTAGTGACATCTGTGTGTACGCCTTTCCTGTTCACAATCTTGTTTTGGAAACTTGTCACGTTTTCCATCATTATTTTATCTCTTATGTAGATAAATCTCTTATGTAGATAAACTGGCTTTCAGCAATTTTCAAATCATAGAGCTGACTCAAAAATAGTAAGACCACTCAAGAAGACATTTTAGATACTGTACCTTTTAGTGGCAAATTACTCAATTATTCCTGGAATTTCTGGTAACATAGGAGGATTTCTTGTCACGCAACACTCAAACACATTGACAACAAAGTGAAATTTTCTAGTAAATGTTTGAATTTATTTAGCTGAAAAACGTTTTACATATCAAAAATAACTTTCCTTGTATACATAAATCTCTTAATTATGACATTCTGCCGAATGGCCTCGCTGAAAACAATATTCATAAAAATTCATAAACAATGAAATCTGACACGTACAGAACTGTACTGAACTTGGAAAATTAAATACACACCATTTTCCTTCACAAACGAGCTCAAATTACATAGTAATCAGAACGACGACGGATGACATAAAAGCATTAATATTTAGTTCTTATCATTTATGTGAATATCTGCCAATAAAAATAAAATAAATTCCAAAACAGACCTTGTATCAGCTGATTCAAAATGTGGATACATGCATCTTCTGAAGACGACAAATCTCCGAATTCTGACCCGAAGTCAACCTCAAAATAACTATCCCATCCACACATTTCGAAGAGCGTCTTCAGCAGAAGTATATGTTCTTTGAAGCCATCGAAGGAAGAAAATCGAATTCAAAGTCGCTCAATCGTCTTGGCGTAATGACGCGAACTGGAACTATTGCTTGTGGTTTGCCATTTGCATATCTCCCCCGGCCTTCGACCTGTAATTGTGGGTCCTGTCCTGCTGAATTTCCAGTGGAACTTGAAGGAATTGCGGTCAGATTGAACATTTTCTCGGGGTTTTCTCGAACACTGTTTTTCTCTCTTCGACACACAAAGAGTGCGCCCGCGTTCGCAACTGGTTATAACCGCTGATTTGTTGTTGTAGCCTAGTAATGGCCCTGTGCCTTCGGAAATAAAGAAATAAAGAAATAAAGAAATATGACCGTAAACGCCATGCAAGATTTTGATCCAGTCGAGCTCTTGGGGGACAACATTATAAACCTCGCTTTGCGAGGAATTATATTCTATGTGTACCGTAAATCCGCTATCAACCCCCCTTGCCCTCAAATAAGTCCCCATGCCATGCACTGTCTAATAAGCCCCCTCCCCCCTTTTGGAGCAAGACAATTTTTTTCAAATAACATTGCTTATAAAATTTTGTGTAATTTTCTTCCTATGTTCAGTGAAGGCAGAGCCTAATATTTTCCCACAGAAGCGGAAAATCTAGGAGCACCCAATGTTAAAGTATTTTAAAACGAAGGCGGTGGACCAGAAGAGGTGGAGGGGGTGTGCCCTTCTGGAAGGAGAATAACCATCTTGGAATGTGAGATCCAGATCTATCTCTGAGAGTGGCCATTTGCATTTTCTGTAGGGTAAACAGCCACAGTGATACACTTCCCTGGATAAAATGTGATTAGGCACTAGGCTAGGAGCATGAGTCTAGAAAGGGATAAAAGTATACCAGGAGTGCATGGAAACTAGATGGGAAATAACTAGCAGCATATATGCAATGTAATTAATTAGGAATTAATTTAGAACAAATTTGGTAAGTAATATTTTTAAACTTCTTTCTTACTTTTCATTAACTTCAAAACAACATAACAAGATGTCTAAAGCAAGGGCACGTAAAAGAGTAAACTCTCAGCAGAAGCCTTATGAATGCAAACAGTGTGGCAAGTGTTTTAGCCAAGCAGGAAGTTTGAATATACACGGAACAGTCCACTCAGAGGAGAAGCCTTATGAATGCAAACAGTGTGACAAGTGTTTCAGCCGAGCAGGAAGTTTGCATAATCATGAAAGAGTCCACACAAGGGAGAAGCCTTATGAATGCAAACAGTGTGGCAAGTGTTTTTCCCACTCAGGTGATTTTAATAGACATAAAAGAGTCCACACAGGGGAGAAGCCTTATGAATGCAAACAGTGTGGCAAGTGTTTTGCCCACTCAGGAGATTTGCATAGCCATGAAAGAGTCCACACAGGAGAGAAGCCTTATGAATGCAAACGGTGTGGCAAGTGTTTTGCCCAATCGAGTAATTTGCATAGTCATGTAAGAGTCCACACAGGGGAGAAGCCTTATGAATGCAAACGGTGTGGCAAGTGTTTTGCCCAATCGAGTAATTTTCATAGTCACGTAAGAGTCCACACAGGGGAGAAGCCTTATGAATGCAAACAGTGTGAGAAGTGTTTTAGCCACACAGGAAGTTTGCAGAGACATGAAAGAGTCCACACAGGAGAGAAGCCTTATGAATGCAAACAGTGTGCCAAGTGTTTTAGCCACACAGGAAGTTTGCAGAGACATGAAAGAGTCCACACAGGGGAGAAGCCTTATGAATGCAAAGAATGTGGCAAGTGCTTTAGCGACACAGGAAGTTTGCATAGACATGAAAGAGTCCCACTCAGGGGAGGAAGCCTTATGGATGCAAAAACTGTGGGAAGTGTTTTAACCGAGCAGGTAATCTAAGGAAACATCAAAAGACACACAGAGAGCTGACGCGTTGCACTGGCACTCAACCAGCAATAAGAGTACCACCTGCCATAAAAAGGGTAATATATCTACAGCAACATCCACTTTGCAAGAATTCCAGCCAGGCCCTGTTGAATGTTGGATTTGTCTGTGAGGAGTTGAGTAGTGAAGCTCTACTTCTTGTTCATTACGATAATCATATGAAACCGAGCATTTAGGTTTTTAAGCAAAGGGACTGTGTCACCTGGTGCCCATGCGCGGTAGGGTCCACTAAAAGCTAATTTGCATACGAGTTTTCAGCTTCAATTTGAAAGCGTTCGCCAACGTTTTCAAATTCGGCGGGAGATTCGAGGAGATGAAGCAGTCGTGAACAAATCAACAAAATCTACGCTAATCTTGGCAATCCGTTGCATCTGGCTCACTCTTGATGTTAACTTATCCTTAAGAGATATCGAAATACAGTTCTATTTAGTTATTTCGGTGTTAGCTTGCTCGATTTGCGAAAAATATCCGATAAGAAAGTATTACAGTACTTCAAGGAAAGAATCAATGGCAAGAACTAACTACCAGTACCATCGAAGGAAACAGGCTAGAATTGATGGCTTTATATTCATCGTGCGTTTGGAGCAACATTAAACGCTAGTTACTTATCACATTCAACTTTCGCTGCCCATCTTCTTTCGCTGAGGCAAGAAAGAAATCAACCGAGTTCTTTCGGCAAGAAAAACAACAAGCTTCAATTATGGCGGGCCGCTTCAGTTTACTGAATGAATTTTGCCACGGCAGTAGCGGACTTATTGAGCCTTTCCTTGAATTCAGAGAGCAAAATGGTGAAGGATATTATTTATTTGATAATGAATGGATATTAACAATTATGTGTTGGTCCTTTGCAAAAAACCACAGCGGATTCGAATTCGCTTCACATTCTATTTTTTTTCGCATGGAAGCTCACTACAATACTGGCCGTACGGCACTTCGTCACGCTGCACGGAGCTGCTGCACAGTATTTCTATTGAACGTTATTTTACTTTTCAAATTATGAAATTTCAATCTGTTTGCATAAAATAGTCGCCTCTAATACAACTTTTCATTTTCTAAAGCAGCTTTTTTGTTTTGAATCATAGTTTTCGAAGCGAAATAAAATGTAAACGCGATTAGCATAATTTTGTTTTGACATTTTGGCGGCCAGCGAAGGCGTACATTCTTCAATGATTTTTGTCAAACTTATGTTAACAGGATTCAGACCAGAATAAACTGCTATGGAAAATAAATGGCAGAAATTTTATTTCTCAATATCAAAGTCAAAAAAAGCAAGGAGAAGTGTGAATTTAGCGGTTGAATTTGAGTTGAATGTTTTTGCCGGAAAGTCCACGCAAGAGTTGTTCCATTAAATTATCGTCTTATGTTATCAATAACCTCGTTCAGTTATAAATATTGCAGCTACATTGACACTAATTTACAGAAGCCTACTCAAAATATAATACTTCACTCCAGATTACCGATAAACTGCGAAAAAGGTCGTATGCAAATTAGCTTTTAGTGGACCCTACCGCGCATGGGCACCAGGTGACATAGTCCCATTAAGCAATCAGGCTTTGTGAACATCGGTTCTTTTGTTTTTGTTGCGTTAAGGTTGTAAGGCAAAATACAAATTGACATGCCGTTGTTGTAAATATCATTTACGTTCTTGTTGAAAGTAGGGATATTATTCGTAAGAGTATATTGTCCAGCTTGAGTTTTGTTAAAGTTACTTTGTGATACCAAGGGTAGGAATGATCAAAACTGGTGTTAAGTTATATTTTTCTAGCTAATGATTTTTGTAATCTTAATTCTTGGGTGGTAAAGACATCACTTTATTATAAAGAATGATATGGTCACCGAACAGAGAATTGTTAAAAGCAAATTACTCATTAGGCAGTTGTTATTCCAGTTAAATTAGATTGTTTTAGAACAAATTTTGTTGATGTCTCTCGTTTCTTGATTGGCAAGATTACAATGAGAATAATAAGGTAAACGGGGACAGACTGAGACAGTGTTTTGTAAGAAAACAAAGCTTCACAGGAAAATAAAGAGTTGTTTGCGTTGAAATGGATTATCCTGGTTCAAAGCTTGTTGATTCCTTTCAAGGCCACAATATTTTTTAATCTTATTTCACAGGGTAAATTCACTGTTTTGAATATGAAGCAAACATGGCGCTAATTAAAGTGTTTCTGAGGGAGAAAAAATAGCATCCGGTGTTCAATACTTTTGGTTAGTTTGAGTTCTGGAATATCCACAGTCTCAAACTACTACAAAAGATTTTGAATATGAAGGAAACATGGCGCTAATTAAAGGAATCCTCCCCTGGTGGAACAATATAAGTTACCATTAACAAATAGGCTAAACCGAAAATTTATTGAAAACCATTAGCAACAATGATTTCAGTGTTAACGAAAAAACTTGCCACAAATCTCTGCTATTTTGGTTTTAAATTACCCGCGCGCAACCACCTTGGATCTTATGACGTTTTGTCGTTCGCGGCCGTTTGTTATATTATAAAAACAAAAGAGTTATTCTTTTCTAACCGGCAAACGTCATACAATACAAAATTCCGCAACGAATATGTAGTTGGATAACAAAATGACCTAGAAACGTATAAATTTCCAATTTCTGATTTTCAGCTTAATACTTTTTAGTGTTTATTGGCTCGATCTCCTACTTCAGTTTAGGCAGAGGTACCAAACTTAATTTAAACCTGCACCGGAATTAGCACATTTGTTCTCCTAATAGTTGAGGGGTATTTCCTGTAATTACGAGTCTTTTCTCGTGTGGAAAGATCATTGGGCACCCCAACGAAGGGGGTAGAAAAAACAAAACATATAGTAAATTGAAGTTCAACATCGAGGAGTCAGTTTTGAGTTCTGGAATATACACAGTAGCTGAAATGAAACTCAGACTACATAAGATTTTTCGGAAGTTGGAATTAAAATATCTAAAGAGATTTTGGTTCCTCAATCGCAATATAAGGCAGGTGCGCTCGACGCCGAAACTCCAAACAAGAAAACCAGCTCGCATAAGCTAAGGGAATGGGACCCATTTTATTTTGGGAGGGGGGCAGGGGGAGGGGGGTTTGGGGGTTGGGCAATAACCAAAAATAAATTCCTGCACGACAAAAGTAGAGAGAAAAAAATTCCAGCATCAGAAAAATTGGCCGGGATCGAAGATTCCAAAACCCAGGCCAAATTGGTAGGGAGGCGAGTGTATCCCTGGGCCCCAATCTGTTTCCATTTGGTTTAATACTAATAGTAACTCATGAGCTCTTCCCTTCAATT